>JAQHUG010000116.1:4772876-4806545 GCA_028555095.1 Dicrostonyx torquatus | reverse complement strand
TTTATTTGTTTGTTTGCTTATTTATTTATTTGCATATTTGTTTTGAGATGAGATATAATGTAGCCCAGAGTAGCCTCCAACTCTCTGTGTAATCAAAGGGGACCTTGAATTTGTGATCCTCCTGCCTTCATTGCCTGAGATGAGTTCACAGCTATGTGCCATCACGCCCTGTTTATTTAGTACTAGAGCTTGAACCCAGGGCTTTATGCAGTTAGTCAGGTTCTCCAAACTGAGTAGAACACAGCCGCAGACAGTTCTTTTTAATAAAGCCATTGTCCCCTTGCATTTGCCTGTTTAGCAGCCCCTTCAGCTCCTTTGTACTGCACACTCTAACACACCAGTTTCTTGGCGGCCCATGGAGACAAAATGATCCTATCAAAATCACTGGCCTAGGAAATTTATCCAAGGTATTCAATCTGATTCCACAGTTATTGCTGAAGATGTGATTTCTCTTTCTTTTACTCGTGGTACACCTCCAAGTGCCTGGAATCCTGAATAGAAAAATGTGCCTGTTTCTTCACCTGTAACAGACTGATGAGAAAATATAAACAGACATGAACAGACTCCAAGCCGTTTTGTAAGGAGATGCCTGTAGGAAGCCCCTTTGCTGGGGTCTAACTGGTTCCAGAAAATGCTATGCAAATTTCCAAGGAGGAAGCAATTAAACAGCCTTACCCAACTGCAACACCTATGAACCAAGACAATTACCAGCATGGCAAGATAGGCCTAACGGTACAAGAGGTGGCACTCACGTGTCAGCACAAGATTTAAGGCTGACTCAGCAGGAGAAAAATCAATGTCTGGTACTAGAACCCTAGCCAGTTTCCCAGGGCTAGTGACAGCATGGACCTTAGAAAAGAATCTCCTATGGTCACTTTGCTAGACTGGCCATAGTTCCTTACTACATTCTAACATCCTAACATCCTTACATCCACAGGTAAATGTAGCTCCCACCCCATCATCAGAGAAGCCTCTCTCTGCAGCAAATAGAGACCATCATGGAAAAACACAGCAGGACACAATACGGAGATCAACAGATCACGCATGGGGAGTCCAACCGCAGTGGATACATCTACACCACAGCTCCTGCAGCTGCGGCTCAGGGAACATCGTGGAAGGGTGGGGAAGAAGGCTGTAAGAGATATAAAGTCTGTGGTGAGACAGTCTCTCCCAGAAATGGTTGCATAAACAAGACTGGAGCAATGGCAGTAGAGATATTAACCTATTAAAGTTAACACATTAAACTTTCATGGGACCCCACTCTAGACAAAGAACTATGGGTAAATAATGAGTTCTAGGAGGAGAATTAGGCTCTCTTGTGGAAAGGGCCTCTTAGTGGTTGTCCAATGCATGGTAGTCAGTCCTGAAACTGTATGCACATAAATAGCAAGCAACAAAAACAGACCCAGCAAGTTGTATTTCTATACTTAGGCATACGCACACACATACAGACACAGATATAGGTGTGTAAAATGATAATCAAAAAAAAGGAGGCCACCAACTTGAGAGGGGGAATATAAGAAGAAAGAGAGGAGGGAAAGGGATACAATATTATTTCAACTAAAAATGTATTTGAAGAAGTAGCCCGTGTCAGGGAATAAAGTTCATTTTTGTTAGCTGAACACTTCCCTCTCTGACCAGGACAATGTAATAAATCCAGACCTCAACTGCAGTTATTTGCGAAGACATTGCAAGGTACAAAAACAAATAGCTTCAAAGTCACATCCGTCTGGTGGCTAACCATCTTTCTCCCATCCCAAACCCTTTCCACTACTGGGTGAGCCACACAAATAAAAGTCAAGTGACAGAGACTGGAAGGACAACTCAGATGTTAAAAGCACTGACTGCTCTTCCAGAGGACCTAGGTTCAATTCCCAGCATCCACATGGCAGCTCACAACTGTCTGTAACTCCAAGATCGACACCCTCACACAGATATACATGCAGGCAAAACACCAATATACATAAAGTAAGAATAAATAATTATTTTTTTTAAAAAAGTCAAGTGACTTAATCCAACCTGGATACATTTATTTGCCCTTGTTTTGTGAAAATGGGAAAGGATCACAATCCCCAAAAGGACAGGTGATGGAGAGGTTGGAGTTTGTGTCCCCCAAAGTCCACAATGTATCTTCAAGGTGCAAAGCCAAACACACTGTTCACCTTCCCGGGACCTTGCCTAAGGAACTAGTCTTTTATCCCAGTAAGAACGGACTCAGAGCATCGGAACAAGACATCAAAGTCTAGTAGCACCTGTGAGCTTTCAGTTCATCAGGAATGAGCTACTGCCTAGGGCTTGTGTCTCAGGGCTCGGGAAATCACACCTTAGTGACTGGAGTCCTTCTGAATCCCAAGTGGTACCCTCAGGGTTCCCCTACCCCAGGATCAGCCAGATTGATTTTTAAATCACAGGATAAAAAGACGTTGCAAGCAGATGGCTTGATCTCATACATTTCTCTGCTGGAAAGTCAAGCCACTTATCTCTAATACATGCTGGGAATCGCATTCAAAATGTGATTAAACGCCACCAGGCAAGAATGGCTATTATGTTTAACAGACTGATTAGCAAGGGAGGGTGGCTGCAACTGCACTCGGGGTAAATGGAATGTTTTAAATGATGCTGGCTAGTCTATCTCCACTTCATTTTTAGGGCAATGGTTTGTTACACATATAACTAATAATGCCAAATAATGGAACGAGGAGCTTCAAATCTTAATGGACTCATTTAAATTAAATTTGTATTTATTGTCATTCTAATTATTTTCCCAGCATCTGGGCAAGACCCTTCAATACACCATGGTGAATGGCCATCTCCCTACCGCAGGGCTGGTTAGAACAGACACCGGTTCTTTGGGAAGTTAAAAACAGGGGCTATGGGGAACTTGGCACGACACTTTCAGTTACAGCATTTTTTCCTAAGGCCACATTGTGAAAATAGCTTAGACATTTCAAACCATTCACTTAGAATACATCCTATAGGCTTGCTTGTTTAATATCTTTTGCACTGTTCCATAAGACTGTTTTCTTGCAAATATGTATACTGTTCTTGTCACACAGAGCCATACCTCCATATGCCCCTCTTTAGCCTCCCTTCTCCTTACTTGATCCCTCTTGTTTCCCTAGGTGATCTTGTTTCTACTTTATGTCACAAAATCATATGTATTCGGGTCTCTATATATTATGTATTTATATATCCATGAAGTCTGGTACCTAAAAATGAGAGAAAACAGTGATAAGTGTCTTTTTGAGACTGACCCAAATTGCTTAATACAACAACGTCCAAATGTTTCTTTTCCTGCAAGAGGCGTGACCTCACTCTTCCTATGGCTGAAAAACCTCACATGGTGTAGATGAAGCACCTTTTCTTTATAAAGCTTACAATGTGCCCCAAATGAATATAGAATATATATTTTAATTATGACCATAATAACCTCCAGCGGAACTCACTGATGGCCCCTCTTTTCATGCATCTGTCCTGATTCACGTAAATGCTGCCTGTGGTCTTGATGCGGCCAGGTCCCATAAATAATCCACTTACCACTGCAAGTCTGGTCGTTACACTGCCGTCGGTGTGTGCATGCTGGCTCCTGACAACGGCTAAGCACAGCAACGCTCTCAGTCCACTTAGCATATATGTAGTTGTCTATAATGCCCTGAGACAAGAGGGACCAGCATCGTGGTTCACACAATCAGAACGGTCCAAGGGCAGAGATGTGCCGACACTGGGTGGGAACAGAGCATCATCTACAGAAAGCTAGCCTGGGAAACTGAGCAAAAGCACCCCACTCTTCTTGAGTTCAGAAATACAGGGAAGGGAGCTGGGAAATATCTAGGGTTGGTTGCATGCAGACACTGTTGGAAAATGAATCTAGTGCAGAGGGAGTTGAGCCAGAGCCAGGCAATGATGGACAGCTGGGACTGGAACTAGATAATACACTCAGTTTTGTTTGGTTGGTTAATATTGCCTTTTATCACTTTAAGACCTTAGAAATAGAAGGTGGAAGGTACGGAGTTCCCACATGTGCCCTCCCCTCCCGCCTTACACACACAGCACCTACTCTCCACAGGCAACCAGAGCCATGGTGGTTTACCTGTTACAGTTGTTGAACCCTTACTAACACACCATTATCCCAGACACAATGCAAGCCTCCATACGGACCTCTCAATGACGGAAGCCAAGGCTTTGCCAGACATGTAAAGGTCATGGTTATCACACCAATAATTACTGCCATGGAAGACTTCTCTTGCTATTCCTTTTCCCTCCTTCCAACCGGTCCCTAGAAACCACCGATTTCATGGCCTCCACCGTTTTGTCTTCCCTGGAATGGCATATAATTGGGAACATATTATTTTATATGTATGGGCGTTCTTCTTGCATTGATATATGTGCATTGAAGCCAAAAAAGAGGGCATTGGACCCCTCCAAGGTAAAGTTACAGTTGGTTGTGGGTCATCACGTGAGTGCTGGGGATCAAACTCAGATCTTCTGCAAAAGCTGCCAGTAAGCGCTTTTAACAGCTAAGCCACCTCTCTAGACCCATTTGGCATTATTTAATTTTTTTTTTGAGATGAGGGTCTCCTGGTGTTTCTGAGGCTGAGCTGGAACACACTACGTAGTCCAGTTGGTCTTAAACTCCTGATCTTCCTGTCCTGACTCAGCCTCCTGAGCTGGAATTACAGGTGTATGTTGCTCCAGACATTGTAAAATGGCTTCTTCCACCTTAAAAATCTCTGTATTCTCATGGATGAGGTAAGTCATTTGGATTTTATCTGTTGATAAAATTTTTATTTGTGTTTACTGTTTAATTACTTGCTCTGTTGTCCTCAATGTGTGTGTGTGTGTGTGCGCTTGTGTGTGTGCATGTGTGTGCGTGTGCGTGGGTGCGTGTGTGTGTGTGTGTGTGTTTGCTTTGTAATTAGAACATTTAAGGGCTCAGTGGCTCAGAGCCTGGGCTGTTGTTACAGAAGGCCCGGGTTAACTTCCCATGTGGTGGTTTGCAACCTCCTGTAACTCCAGTTCCAAGGATTTGGGTGCCCTTTTCTGACCTCTGAGGGCACCAAGCACCTATGTGGTGCATATACATACATGTAGGCAAAACACACACATAAAAGTGACATAAACAAGTGTAATGAAAGAAAGAATACTTAAGAAAATCCAAACAAGGCCAGGTGGCGGCGCTGCATGCCTTTAATCCTAGCACTCGGGAGGCAGAGGCAGGTGGATCTCTGTGAGTTTGTTGCCGGTCTGGTAAACAGAGCGAGTTCCAGGACAGGCTTCAAAGGTACACAGAGAAACCCTAGGGGGGGGGAGGGAGGGAGGGAGGGAGGGAGAACCAAAACAACAACAACAAAAACATTACCACTCAACTGAGATGTCGAGGAAGGAAGACCCTGTTGGTCCACTGTGCTCTCCACACGTCTCCATGATACCTCTATTACACCATTCTTCTCAGAGAATAGGCCAAAGGTCAAGAAAGAAAACAGAAGTACATGTTGTTTCTTGCATCTCAGACTTTGCAAGGACGACGTGGCTAACGCTCGCCTCGCTCTGTTAGACAAAGCATGAGGCCAAGCTGAAGCCAAAGCCAAAGGCCTTGTCCGTGTCCCTCCCTTTCAGCAGGAAGAGCTGAAGAGACAAGCGACAACCGTCAGCAGATCTGTCACCTGCAGCTTATTAGCCAAATAACCTCATAGACTGGACATCAAGTTGATATCCAGTAACTATGAAGCGTGGATGGAACTGCGATTGTTAGACTAAAGCCATGCTGAGCACAGGGCTCCAAGTCTGGTCCACAATAAACAATGAATACATCCTCCTCGTTCAGCAGCGCCCATCCAATCAACACTGGCCATCTTTAGAAGAAATGCAGAATGTCTACTATGTAATCTTTTTTTTTTCTTTTTCTTTTTTCGAGACAGGGTTTCTCTGTAGCTTTGGAGCCTGTGCTGGAACTAGCTCTTGTAGACCAGGCTGGTCTCGAACTCACAGAGATCTGCCTGCCTCTGCCTCCCGAGCTATGTAATCTTTCTTGGACATAATAAGAATTATGAAGAGATTTTCTTACGCAGGAACAAGCATAGATATAACTATCTACTGGAGTGTGCTAAGCTCTGCAGCACCCATAGGTCCTGTGTAGATATTTAAATGTAATAGTTAAACAAAATGAGATAAAAGTTAAGCTCAGATTGCACCAGCCACATTCAGTTGGCCATCAGTCACAGGTGATTCTTGTGCTATGCTCCTGGCATCACAGTTGATAGGGACAGGCTTCTCTCTCATTATCTACGTGCACCTGTTGGGGTAAATGTTTTGGTGAAACTTAGTGCTGCCTCCAAGGCCAACAGATTGACTTCAGCTGCTAAGATAACATTGCAATCTATTCCGCATCTTGTAATTAGCTTGTAGTGTGTTTCAGTTAATACTTAGGGGTGCTAGAGATGATTCATGGTGAAGTATTTGTTGCAAAAGTGTGAGGCTTGAGTTCAGATTCCCCGGAACCCACAAAAAAGCAAAGTGTGGTGGCCCTCTGATTTCATGAGGCAAGGCAGAAGACAAACCCCTAGAAAACCCCTAGCATCTCTCAGGACAGCCAGCCTGTATGCACTGGTAACCAACAAAGAGACCTGCCTTAAACAAGATGGGAGATGAGGACCAACATCTGATGCTGTCATGCTGTCTTCTGACCTCCACATGTACACTGTGGCTTGTGAGCACACACACATATGCACAGAGAGAGAGGGGAGAGAGGGGAATGCACATGCACACAACTAGAAATTAAAATCAGTCTTTAAAAACAAAGTATTGGGGGAAGAATAATGGTCATAAAAGGCAGACTAAACAATGCAATGTATATTGTAAAGGGATGAAAAAATAGAAATAACATGTAAAACAGTAACAAAATAGCTTATATGGCAGAAGGCTGGAAACGCACCCGAGCATACCCACCTCCAAGGAATGTATGAAACTTGACTTTCTCATGCCTGTCACTCTGTGGGAAAGGATCTGACAATCTTCTCTAATGCCATATACCTATATCACATAGGGATTTGGTCAAAATGGCAAGGCATAATTTGTGTGGAGCGTCATAAAACCAATCTGTCTTATCACACACATATCCGTTTGTGGGTGGACGGGAACTTGCTGTGCAGAGCGGATGAAGGGTGTTTGGGAGAAGACTGCACACTTAAAATCAGACCTTGGGAACATGGCTCTAATTCTGATTTAGTGCCAGCTCCATCAGAAGCAAGCTTGCATCTCCACTGCACAAATGATAATGTATGTCTTAATGGCCTGAGCATTTTACCTCCCTGTGTTTTTTTAAATCAAATTCAACTCCATGTCTGGCTTTTTTAGGATACTATATATTTTAGTTTCACTTACAGGGAGCTGCATGAATTAGAAAATGCCTCAAACTCAAAAGCAATCCTATCTTAATTTTTAAATTTTATTAGGAAAAAAAATGAGCTGCCCAGCTGCAAAGTGGTGCCGTTACTCTGATGTGCAGTGTGCGTTCTGTCTCATTTAGCCCACCCTCCTGCCTTGCAAAGAAGAGAGAAGTCAGCTGGATTCCCCAAAGGAGATCATTTTTCCTCACCTTTCTCTCTCTCTGTGAAGCATTTAATTTGGGGGTGTTAATTATACTTCTCATTGAAATTAATTTTTATTTTACTTAAGTTCTTTTGGTTCTGGTTAATATTAATCAGCTACGAGGCCATTTGGTAAAATATAATTAACTGATTTTTAGGGCTTTAATTTGCTTTTCTTTGATGTGGATATGGTAGATTTGCTTTTGTGTGGTACATGGTTGGTAGGTCTGAACATCTGAACTAATATCATGACGAGTATAAAAAACAGAATACATACTGGAAACATGAAGAATTCAGTTATGAAATCCACAGTGATCATAATAATGACTATGGTGGTTAATATAAGTGATCAACTTGACAGGTTCTGCATCACCTAGGAGACAAGTCTCCAGGCACGCCTGCCAAGAATTATCTTGATTCAGTTCATTGGATTGGGAAGACTCCTCCTAGCTGTGAGGTGCATCATTCCCTGAACTTGGGTTCTCGCCTGCATAAGAAAGGAGAAACTTGAGGGCTGGAGAAAGGGTTCAGTGGTTAAGAGCATTTTCTGTTCTTGCAGAAGACTGGAGTTTGGATCCCAGCACCAATGATAGTGGCTCACAAAGATCACTAGCTCTAGGGGATCTGACTCCCCCTTCTGGTCTCCATGGGCACTGCACACCCATGCATGCATATACACATATAACACATAAATGAAAATAAAATAAGTATTTTTGCAACACAAAAGTGGGAGAAAGCTATCTGGGAGCAAGGATTTGTCATTTTCTTTTTCGTAACTACAGATACAATATGACCAGCTGCCTCATCCTCCAGCCATCTTGACTTCTCCACCATGATGGGCTACAGCCCTGAATTTGAACCAAAATAAACCCTTCAATTTCGAAGCTGCTTCTTCTCAGGGCATTTTATCACAGTGACAGGAAATGTAACTAAGATAATGCTCAAAAGTAAGCCTGGCTTTGGAGACTTGAGAGGATGGAATTCTTGGAGATCATAGAACATCTAATGACTGTTTCTCCTCAAGCTATTATGGGTAAAATAAACACAATATCTAGGGAAGATATCGTCTAAGCTCCTAAAATGGTAAGTTCTTTCCCAGCTATAAGGAAAACTCAAATCCAGCCATGGTAATGACGGTGAAGCCACACCATGTGGGAAAGTTGCAAGCAGTTGAAAATTACGCAAATTAATTTCATTTATTGATTTATTAATTAATGCAGCCATAATTTTTAAGAAAGCATCCACTTGGTTCCTTGGGTTTGGATTCCTGTAGTATCCCTCCCTTATATATCTCTCCCTGCCTACCTCCCACTACAGAACTGCAGGATGTCTCTCTCTCTCTCTCTCTCTCTCTCTCTCTCTCTCTCTCTCTCTCTCTCTCTCTCTCTGACATATCCACTGTGCTGCAATTTGGCCCTTTAAGGTGCAGTGATGACAGTAAGGTCCCACCAGAGCTGCTTTGTAAGCTTTGTCAGATTCTTGCATTGTTTCTTCAGATGTCACTTCATAGCACCGTCTTCTGGAAACAACACGGCCATCACACTTGTGAACTCACAGCAGATGTCATTACCAACACAAGACCCACGCGAGCTCAAGCTAACCGAACTCCTGGCATGGATTGGGAAAGAAGCCCACCCCTGACTTAGGAGCTATTGGCAACTGATGGCTTCTGAAGGAAAGAGGATCATTCTCCCTTGGGAGTATAGACACTGGCAGGTTTCCCACCCTCCTGCAGATGGACCCACACCCATGCACCCATGAGCAATACTACGTGGACTTGGTACATTGTTTAACAAGAAGAACAGCATCCGCAACAAGAGGAGGAGATGATGATGAAGTTGGGAGGTGGACATGGAAGAAGATGTGGGCAAATTAGAGGGGGGATGGGGGGTACTATCATAGTTCTTTGTCTCCACAAATGAAATTCTCAAAGAATTAACTTTTAAAGCACTTCCTGCTTTTCCAGCAGGAAGGAGGCTCATTTCCTGTCTGGCAGAAGGTGTGCAGTTGTAAATCCTAGTCTTGACTCATGCCTTTGGGAAGAAGCCTGGGGATACTAGAGAAATGTGGTGGGTGTGACATAGTTTGTGCCCTACTGTTGCTCCTCAGTTGCTATTGAACAAGGCACTGAGTATGCTCAGTTCTATAATATTGGTGCACACCTGAGGAGCCCCTGCTGTTTCAATACAGAGGTAGGACCAATAGGTCAGAAAGCATCCAAGGGACAGAACTGTGTAACAGGCCATCCACTCTGAGATGACAGATGATGTCTGACTGTGGCTGGGATGAACAAGCATCTGAAGAAAATATGAATGTTCCTTTTTTCAATTTTGGTGTTATTTATATAAATATATCAGTATCAAAATTAACTGAATTGAACACCAAATATGAGTGGATTTTTCCACATGTATTTTTTTTGTTTTGTTTCTTTGTTTCTTGCTCATTTGAGTCAGAGTTTCTCTATATATCCCTGCCTGGCCTGGAGCTCACTATGTAGACCAGTTCGGCATGGAATTCATAAGACCTGCCTGCCTCTGCCTTCCAAGTCCTGGGATTAAAAGCGTGCATCATGATACCCAACTCTTGGATGTAATTTGTAACTGAACAAATCTTGTATTCTGTTTATGTATAATGGACAAAAAATTGAGGAAATATGCAATCAACCCTGTGATTCTGAGGTATGTAGTGAGACTTTAAGGTATCCAAAAAACTGTTGTAAAGGGAGAGGGAGCTCTTGATCCTGTTTGTGCAGGCTGAGTACCTCACAGCTTTGCAGCAACAGCAGGGGACCAATCAGCTACATAGCGATGGATCTGTGCCTTCTATGGATGTGAAGCATGCAGCCAGCATGGCTGTAGCTGGTGGTCCTGTATAGATTCCTTTACTGTAAGGGAAAAAGAGAGAAACAATATTTCTAAAGCCATCCTTCTACGTTGGAGACCCAGTTGATCTTTGCTTGACAGGAAGTATTTATCTGAGTTCCACCCAAGAGAAGGCTTGAAGGCTCATGGGGTTACTTGTGGCTCAAGGTAACTTTTCCAAGCAGAACTCAGCATCAATATAAAATGCAGTACAAAACAAATAGGACGCACTTGAGATTGCATCTCCTGTATGGAACCAGTACTCCCTTGAACCTATGACTGCTTCTGTTCTTTTTTCCCTTTCTGACACAATACCAGGAAGATTGAGAGACCCAGTAACATTCTTTGTGCTTCAATTGTGCTTTCAATAAAAATAAAGAGGGCAGAATAAACTCAGCTCCTTGGAGGCAGAAAATTGAAGACTCTGCAGTGAGACTTATGAGCCACAGCCCAGCATCCAAGCATCTACCCGAGTCAGCTGTGAACCAGACACTGCTGACTGCCCACAGCCAATCAGGGACAGAGTGAAGAAGCAGTCATGGTGTTAAAAGAAGGAGGGTCTTCTCTAGAGTCCCCAGATGCCCATTGCAAGTTTAACTGCAAAGGTCGCCAAGAATAGATGCTGCTGTGACATCTGAGAGATTACCCAGCCAGGCACAAGGTTAATGGTGTGACTCCGCCTACAAGCTACTCCTGACAGGAAGTGTCTAATGTGCCCAATAGAAGGCATGAAAGGTTACATGGCTACTCTCTGGGTCAGGTACCTTCTCCAAGTAGGTGCCCAAGATCAAATATAGAATGAAATACAAAACAAATGGAAGACATTTGCTCGTTTGATGACAGTGACTTGGAGAACTTCCCCCTCCAGTGGGCGGAGGAAGTGGAGAACTCCGGGGACAGTGTTTTAAGAAGCAGAAAATTAAGAAATAAGGGTAACAGTAATGTCATCTTCACACCTTACATCAAGATAAGCCTCATTAATAGATACTGTCACTAAGATAGGACTGTGGTTCCCCAGACTGGTTAGTGCTTAGGTAACATCTTATCACCTGCCTAGTAGAAAGATTCCCCAACAATTCACACATGCATACACACACACACACACACACACACACACACACACACAGAGAGAGAGAGAGAGACACCCTGCTGACTTCATCTAATGTCTCTCTGTCAGCCCCCGTGTGTGTGCATGTGTGTGTACATGTGTGTATAGCCTACTAAATCCATATGATGCTGTTCATGTGCACCTGTGTGTAGTGTAGGGCTGACCACTTGTGACTGACTGAAAACCCCATCAAAAAGGTCAGCCCTAGGAAATGGATTCTTCCTCTAAAATATAGTCAACAGAAAGAAGCAAGTATGAGTCCAGTAGGCTATCCACTACCTCTCTTGTGACTGGCAGGTCAGTGGCTATCAGCTATTCTTTACAACTCCTCCCCGCTATCTCTTGCTCCCCAGTCTTCACTAAGACCTAAAGATGCCATGCATGGAGGACCCTGGCACAGTAGCTCTCATCCGGAGGCTAGAGGAGAAGCAGAGATACTTATTTGCATTTCATATCTGTTTATACAGCACATTCCACCAGAGTCTAACTCCACCATGAGGGCATGCTCACCATTTAACTTAAGCATGTCCTCCACAGATGGTGGCTGAGAGAGAAATAAGAGGATGTTTCAACGCTGGGGACTTGCAAAACCATCCCTGTTTGGGTTACTAAACACTGTTAGAAAATGCTTCTCAGAATATTTTTGGTTTCATCAACTGCACAAAGATCTTAAGGGACCTATGGATGAAAGCTCACAGCTGTACCGAGTGGTGAATGACACCGAGTCACTCAGAGCAGCACAGGAGCATGCAATTCCCAGACAGAATTAAAAGAAAAGATAACTTCCGCACAAGCTCCCCAAACTCTAGACAGCTGTTTTATTAATCAGGAAGAGTTCAAGGGATGCCATGAAAAAACAAATTGAATTAAAACCAAAAGTTAAAAAAAAAAACATGATATGGAAGTGCAAGTGTAATGGGGAGAAAAGTAAGTCCTGCTTTACTGCTACAACTCTGTCTGTGGCTTTGAGCACGACATTACATTCCTCCCTGATGTCATATGTGAAATCCTGTCATTCTGGCAAGTGGAATCGAGGCTCTCTAAGAGGGGGAAGCAAGGCACAGGATTGTGTTACGGAAAGAACAGTATAATTTGAAGATAAATGACCTTCCTCCTCACCCTTCGAGACTGTGTAAGTCTATAAATCCAAGCGTGACATGTAAGGGCACTAAGAAAGCAGACTCCACCATAAACAGGTGTAACCATATTGCCATTTAGGCTTTTCAAATACTCTACTCAGTGTTTAATGCATCTGCCATTGGTGCAGAAGACTTGTCTGTTCAGTCAATCATGTTTTAAATAAATACTGATTGGCCAGGTAGGAAGTATAGGCGGGTCAACCAGACAGGAAGTAGAGGCAGGGCGAGGAGAAAGTCTGGGAAGCAGGAAGCTTCCCTGGCATTCCTGCGCAGACCACCAAGGAGGCAACAATGTAAACTGCCCAGCTGAGAAAAGGTACCAAGCCATGTGGCTAACATAGATGGGTTAATATAAGTTATAATAGCTAATAAGAAGCCTGAGATAATGGGCCAATCAGTTAATAACCTAATGTAGACTCTCTGTGTGATTTTCTTTGGGGCTTGCCGGCTGTGGGGTACCGGGCAGGCCCTTCATGTTACATGCCATTTTGCAGAAGCCTCTCTCTCTGCAGGGCAGTATGCCACATGGCTTAGCGTGAATAGGGATAGGGTACCTGACTTTGAAGCCCCCTCCCAAAACACATCAGAAAACACAACAGAAGCCAGGAACCAGGGCTCCAAATAAGCATAACTGCATTTCTACTTGAAGTGGTTCAATCAGATAATTCTTAAACCAAAAATCTTACTCAGAATTAATTATTTTGAAGGCTAGGTCCCCTGTGGATTGGTTATTCTGTGATTCAAGGATGGGAGAGAAAGTTAATAGCTTTCTAATTATATCAAGTTTCCATTTTAAAAATCTGCTTCTCATTTATGAGTCTGTCAGGGGATTATTAAGCTACTTGGTCTTGGCTCTTATTTCGTAGAGCAAGAATAAATTAATGCAGAGAATAAGGTCTTACTCTCTTAAATTACTACCTTGTAAGTTGAAGCAATTAAACTCATTTACTGTATTGAAATTGTTAATAAACCCATTTAACAGAAATCTGACTATCTATGAAGGATTCAGTAGTTTTCATGCAATAACCTAATGAAGACTGGACGCCTAACTTACTGTATCAGCTACACTGAGATTAAAAACATCTCAAAGTATTCCGAGTTTAAATTCATGGCCAATTTTGTTTTTTCATTCAGCAATTTTACATTTTTTAAAGATTTCTTTCTTTTTATTTTATGTGTATAAATGTTTTGTTTTCATGTATGTGCATCATGTGTGCAGAGTGCCCATATAAGTCAGAAGAGGGCATCAGATCCTCTAGAACAGTAGTTACAGAAGATTGTGAGCCACCATGTGTTGATGAGAACTGAACTCAGGTCCTCAGAAAGAGCTGTCAAGGCTCCTAACCACCAAGCAGTCTCTCCAGCTCCAAATCTTTATTTTTAATATATTTAAAGTGTCAACCAATCATCACTCTGTGGATAAATGTCATGAGCTCTTTTCCTTTCTCTGCAGTCCCCAACAATCATTACATCAAAGTAAAAGTAGGGCATATTATGCTATGTTGGGAAGAGGGATTTCCCATGGCGTGAGAGATAAGTGGTAGTCCCTTAAATCCTAGCTCAACTGTGTCTATAGCTATTAGATAGGGTTAAAGTTAGCCACAACTGAAATGGGGAAAGGAGATGGATACCTGTGTATTTGATAGTCTCCTCGTTGCTATGACAAAATGCCTGGCAGCAGAAGCAGCTTTAGAAAGGAAGGTTTTGGTTCTGACTCGTGATTTAAGAAGACGTACTGTCCTTCATTGAGGGAGGAAAGATGATGGGAGCTTGAAGCAGCTCATCACATTGCACCCTCAGCCAGAAAGTAGAGAGATTACGACTAGCAACCTTCTGGCTGCTTCCTTTATTCCTCTTTTTTATTCAAACCAGGACCCCAGACCATGAAATTGTGCCACACAAATTCAAGTTAAATCTTCCCTCACGAGTTAATCCTCTCTGGGAGAAATCCTCATAGGCGTGCCCAGACATGTGGCTCCTTGATGATTCTAATCCAGTCAAGCTGACAGTTGAGTTGAGCATTCATGGCACGCATGATTGAATTGTACGTACCTTCAACTGTACACAACTGAACAGAGAGATTACGAAGATGGAGATGGAAAGAAAAAAAAGCTGGCTATTTCTCTAGTTGCTGCTGCTGTGATAAACTACCCCCAACAAAAAGCAATTTAGGAGAGAAACATGCTTGTTTTAGCTTAGAATTCCAGGTTATATCCCACCCTTGTGGGGAAGCCAAGATAGAAACATTAAACAGCTACTCACATCACAGCCACAATCAAGAGAAGAGAAAAATGAACCCAAGCATGCTCATATGCTTGCTTGTGCTAAGTCTAGCTTTTCCAGTCTTCTCCAATTTAGGGTTCTCTCTGCCTAAGGAACGGTGCTACTCTCAGTGGACTGGATCTTCCCACACCAGCTAATTTAATTACCACAGTCCCCCAAAGACATGCCCACGGGCCAACCCAAGGCAGCCAACCCCTCATTAACACACTTTCCAATGATTCTAAGTTGAAGTAAATCAGAAATTAAAGCTAACCAGTATAGTTGCATATCCAAAGGATCCTGAGGTGGGAGTTTGGGGGGGGGATTTTTATTTTTATTTGTTTGTTTGTTTGTTTGTTTTCAAGCCAAACATAAGCCTTACCTAAGAAGTATCAGTTTCAGAATTTGCTCTGATTTATTTTTCCCCTCTCTGGCTCTTCCACATAGTCACTTCAGCACTGACACAATGAAACATGACCGGACGTCGTGACATGTCCCACACATTCAACAAGTATTTATTGAGACCTGACTCTACCCAAGCCCTGTTCTAGATTTGGGAGACAGCAATGAACCAAACAGTTCTGCTGTCAGCAGACACTGCTCTATCACAGACTGAACTGCAGCCCGCACAATAAACAGATGGGTGTGTGTTAGACCTGGAAGTAGTGCATGCTAAGAAGAAGGACTGCATTGTCAGTGGCTGAGAGTCTTTCCGAAGAGCAACTAGTATTGATGGGGTGGCACAGTGGTCAGGGTCTTCTAAGGAGCAGAACAAATAGAATAAACATATATTGTAAAGGGGATTATAAGCTTGTCTTACGCTAGAAGGACTGAGTGGCCCAACAGTGGCTTTCTGCATAAGAGAAGCTGAGAACCCAGCAGTTGCTCCATCCATAAAGCTGGGTGCCTCGGCCATCCCTATGTGGGTGCTGAAGGCTTGGAGGATTCCTTGAGAGCTGCTGGTCTTCAGTCCACAACAGACACACTCACCAGAAGGATGCAAAGCCAAGCAAGCAGCAGAGGTTTCTCCTCTGACCTCATTCTTGGGCTGCTTCTAGACAGTGCCAGAAGGTCTTTCTCTGCGGGGAGGTCGTCCTTTCTGAAGTTCATCCATCCTGGAAATGCCATCACAGAGATGTCAAGAGGCCTGTGTCTCAGATTATTCCAGATCCAGTCAACCTGACAATATTCACCCCCACAGATGGACAAACAAAAAAGAGAGGAAAGGAGCGCAAGACCATTGCTGGGAGCAGGCAGTCTTGCCTGCATCTTGTCATTGACCCAGCAACAACCATTATCCTCTGACCTTCCACAAGACTAGGGAAGGAGGAGAGACAGATTAGGAATTTGCAAGGTTATAGTTTGGGGCTGTTACTACCAGAGGGGACTTATGGGTCAAATATGTGAGCCAATGGGGAAAATCCTTTTTTAAAGCACCACAGACAGTTCTTGGGTGTCAACTTTGCAGATAATGATGTCATGTCAGAATGTCAAACGGTTAGACATGCCTGGTCAAGGCACCACAGTTGATCCATCCAAGGACATCCAAGGACACACGGCAGGGGGTGCAGGTAAAAATAGAAATACATGCAAACATATATGCATGAGACCTTCAGGTTTCTGTGTGGATGTGTTTTTCAGAGGATGCAATTGCTGGAATGTATAGTGAGTTTATATCTAGTTTTCTGAGAAATCACTAAACTACCTTACAAAGTGTCTGAACAACTTTTTCATTTCCATCCTCAACAAATGAGAATTATAGTTATCTTTCATTCTCCTCGGCATTTGGAAAAACACCACAAAAAATTTAAGTACCATAAACGCTTTCATTATCTGATACATCTCTCAGTACAATTGTTTCTCTGTATGGTCTTCATCCTTCATCTCGATACTGATTTTTTTTTCCACACCAAAACAAATTTATAATATGACTTTCTATGAAAAAGGAAAACAAGCCAATTTGGCTTACTGTACTGTGGTTTGTAGAAATTTGAGCATGTTTGTATTAGCTTTGGGCGCTGTTGTTAATCTAGATTGGATCCATCTCCAAAACCCATTATTTGAACTATCAGAAGATTATTGTCAAATCAAGGCAAAGCACTCTCGAGTCAATTCAAGTTTTTCCAATAGATTTGAAAGATGAGGAAGAATTTTTCTACACTCTGCTGCTGGCTGCATTCATGGCCTGTCTCACGTGCTGCCCTGCTGCGGAAGTGGGGAGGCTGGATTAAGGCTGAAGCAGCTAGGAAAACAGAACATCTTAACTCAGAGCAAGGAAATAAACCCCATGTGAACATTGAACGCTAGGATTTTACTGACTTTAGAAGAAATGAATTTTGCTGCACAGTGGCACATTAAGAGGGCAATGACCTATGCTATTGCCTCTGTCTGGTGTGTCCCTCTTCCCAGCCGGCTCCTTCTTATTAAAATTTCTTCCCATGCCTGGAGCAGTAGTCCTTATACCTTCCTTACGATAGCTACTCCCAAGTATTTCTTAATTGAACTACACTTCATCAGCCTAATAAAAATACAGCCAGCCTGAGATATCCCCAGTACGTAAGCTTCTTGTCTATCTTTATTTTTCATGTATACACAATATGTGTGTTTTCATGTATGTCTGTGTGTCTGTGTGTTTGTGTGTACAACCATGTGTGCACTTTTCTCAGTGAGCAAATGGCTTCTGTGATAGAACATAGGCTGGGATTGCAATGACCTTGTCCTGGTCACATAATTAACTATCCCAGAGCCACTACACAAAAATACGACATTTGATCATTACTGTATTGGGTTTACGGAGTTCGGTTGTATAACATTAACATGTGGGTTCTTATTGTTTGATAAAAACTTAAATGTGGATCATGTGTACACAGAGAAACACCAAAAATGCCCCACACCCATACCACTGAGTCTTACACCCAGGAAAAAAATTAACATTGAGAATTTTCTGTAGCACGGATGCTTTTCCTCCACAGGAAGAGTGGGAATTTTCCTCTCCCACAAATGACGCGAGCAATTTAGAAAATGATTTAAAAGAAAGGGGGCATCTTACAATATTGCCAATAACAGTTAGCAAATCTCATTAATGAGATACACTGATGGGGAAATCACTACAATTCTACTTTGCAGCAAAATACTGTAATTAAGCCATTGTGTGTCTGTGTTATTTAGCAAATGAATAATTGTACCGTGCCCCTGAGACTTACTGCTACTTTGAGCATCAGCCTAATATCGTAGCCGTCTTGTCTGCAGCTCACTTAATGAGCAATATATTCTGAGTCATGTCCAAGGCAATTGACTGCTTTCTACAGGCGAATAGCCCAGCAACAGAAAAGACCCAGTGTGCTGAAAGTTATAGAACACTGATAAAGATTTAAATTATATTTAACTCTTTGGAAAGGGTCAGTGGACATCTTGTGTCTGCCAGGATTCATGCTGAGTGCTAAGTATCTAAATACCCTGAGCCTGGGAAAGTATTTACAAAGAAATCATAAAATCATCCTGAACTGTCTGACAATGTCTGGCCATTGTCTATAACTTCTGCTCTTTCCACATTCCAAAATGACTCTATTAGGGATGCACCTGACATGCTGGGCTTCCATCTAAAAAAGGGAGGAAGCAAGTACCTAGTACTTGGGAAGCTCAAGCAGGAGGATAGAAAATTCAGGGCCAACTAGGGGAATGCAGAGATGGCTCAGAAGGCAAAGGCATTTGCCACCAAGCTAACAATCTGAGCTCTAATTCCGACCCACAAGGGGGAAGGAGAGAACTGGCTCCCCAAAGTTATCCTCTGTGTATCATGGCATGCATGGACATGCAGACTCACACACTATAAAGACTCTCATACAGAGAAGTCAAAATGCAGAAAGAGTTGTGCGGAATTTTCTGGGAATGAGTTGCGTTAGGGAAGGATGATGTCATTAAAGAATAAAAAAGAACCACATATCGGTCTGTTTAGTAGGTCCCCTCCTATGGGTCAGAGCTAGCACAGTAACTTTAGCAAGCGCATGCTATGGGGTGTTTGAACCCCCTGCCTTTCGTCTCTAGTGATTTGAGCCCAGAGCAGAGTTCTTACCTTAGCAAGTACAGGAGGTCTGCACAGGGACCACAGTCACCCGCATCAGGTACCCAAGACTAAAGGATGCCGTTTTCTTACAATGCTTCTTCACTACGTGATAACATCTAAAATGAGGAGTGCAGCACGGAGCCCTGCGAAGTTTAGCTGCCCTCGTGCAGGCCCAGGACTAACACAGAGGCATGGAAGACAGGCATGCAGTCAAGGGGTGTGACGTTTCACAACAAGGGGGACTTAGAGCTGGGCAGCGGGGAGGAACAGATTTAATCCCAGCTCTTGGGAGGCAAAAGCAGGCAGATCTCTGTGAGTTTGGTGCCAGCCAGGTCTACAGAGTGAATTCCAGGACAGTCAGAGCTGTTATGTAGAGAAACCTTGTCTAGAAAAAAAAAATCAACATTTTTTTCTAAGACTTATGTTTAAGACTTGTGTTTTCTTTGACTTGGATTCCTCCTCTAGTGAGCTTGAGGCCCTGTGGGCAGTGGCCAAGTGAAATCTGTAACACTGGCTTGAGGGGGCTTTTGACGAGGTTTTACAGGGTCTTGCCTGCAGAGTTTTGGTTCACAGAGCTCTGGGTTGCATGATTCCATCCAGAAGCTGGGCTGCAAGGGTCTTGGCTCAAAAAGAAATTAAGAAATCCAGAGAGGCTCTTGGAAGAGATGAGGTCTACCCACGACATGTCCCTGTCACACAAGGGGACGCTCATCCAGAGAGTTCCAAAGTGCTAAGGCCATTGGGGTCTTTCATGGCTAGAGTTAGTCTTATGTATAACAAGCAGATAATGAGCCTAGCTTTAAAGGGTGTTCAAAGCAGGAAGGTGTTACACAGACGAAATCTGTTTATTTGAATTTATATTTAACATTTGCATTGGAAATGAAAGAAACTTGAGTTGGGCACCAGCAAGGTTCTTCCCTTAGTTAGACTCAGCTCACTGTAAAATAAGCCACCGAAGGTTAATAGACAGGACTTCCTTGGGTAGGTGTCCCTACAATGGTTCTTTGTAATTATCCACTTGACACAATCTGGGCCTTCAATAAGGGGCTGCCTAGATGAGACTGGCCAATGGGCATGTCTGTAAGAGGTTATTTTGACTGCTTTCGCTGAGGTTGGAAGACTTACCCACTGTGAGCAGTGCCAGCCCCTAGCGCAGAAAATGAGCTGAGCATTTCTGTGCAGACATTCATTCATCCCTCTCTCAGCTTGACAGCGGATGTCATGTGATGAGTTCTCTCAAGCTCCTGCTGCTCTGATTTCTCTGCTAGGATGAACTATAACCTGGAATTGTGAGATGAAAGAACCCTTTCATTTTTCCTTACATTGCTTTGGTCAGTGAACAAAACTAAGACACTCCCCTAAACTGCGTGTTCATGAATCTTCTTTGTCTCATCTCTTCTGTTCGAGGTCAGAGCAGCATGAAGAATGTGATCGAAAACCATCCGATGAGACAGACAGCAGGGTTTGTCCTCCTGTCACAGCTCCTGCTGCCACGTCCACCCTGCCTTGATGGCCTCATCCCTCGGGAACTTTAAGCCAGACTAAAGTCTTCTCCTATACGTCACCTTGGTCCTGGTGCTTTATCACAGCAACAGAAAGTAACTAATATAGTGCATCATGGGAAGCCTACAACTCCATGCATGGAATGCCTTCATTTCCCAATCTTTAAAATCAGGCTCTGTTCTTACAAGGTCTCCCCAAGGCACTCAGAGCAGAATTGAATCTTGAGGAAGATTTTACCCCCTCTCCACCAAGTGTGTGTAAGGCAACAATAAAGCAGCCTACTATTAAATGTACTTTTGAATATACCTTAAGTCAGGTATAAATTGCCTAATGCACACGAAGGATAATAATGCCTCCTTGTCCAAAGGAGAGAGAAGTAGTTAGTTTGTTTACAAAACTCACTGTGTGCTAAGCAAAGAGAATCTAAAAGCCCAGCTGTAAGTAAGAGATATTGATTCTCACCTGCCTCCAGCTGCAGAGACAAGGAGTTTCAGACACAGGAGACTTTGACGTCGTATAAGAACTAGTGTTGATGTCCCCAATGGTGACTTACAGCCTGCCACCTCAAATGACAAGGGTGAATTTTACCCACTCAGAGTCTTGTATCCCATCTAAAGAAAGGAAGACTTCATGGCTTCCTATTGCCTTCAGAGACTGGGAAGATAGCTTTTAACAATGTAATTGTAGGTTGAAAGGTATCACCCACTAGGAAGACAGCACAGGCTGTGACACACTGATACCAAAGACAGGGGATGCCAGATTGTTAAACACACTCAGGGACTCTCTGGGTCAATAGAAACTAGAGAGGTCATTCAGTGGTTAAAGACCTTACCACACAAGCATGAGGTCTAAAGTTCAGACCCCCAGAAACTGTAAATATGGGGGTGCATCCAGCTTCAGAAGATGGAGATATTATTCCCAGAGCAAGCTGGCTAGAGTTTATTGGCAACCTCTTGGTTTGAGAGACTCTGCCTGGAAGAGTGATCAAGGAGATTCCCGGCATCAACTGTGGGCTTCCCCAGGCACATGTGCACACGAAGGGAGAGTTGTAGACTGTGCTCTTAGCCTCTCTATTACCTCACCCTTCAGTTCCCAAAGCAATTGAAGGGAATAAAAGAAAAGGCCAAGGAGCTTCATTTTGTTTTTAATTGGTATATATTCACTGGGCATGATCCTGGGTTTCATATGAACATTTTCATATGCATATGCTTATATTTGACCACGCTTCCCCAACTCCCATCTCCCCCTTTTATTTCACCTAGTATAATAATCTCCAGTAGCATCTATTTCCCTGCAGATGATATAATTTTACTGTCCTTTTCAGCTGAATAAAATTCTGCAATCTATCTATAACCACATTTTCTTTATCAGGTCATCTATTGATGGACGCTGAGGTTGAGTCTTTGGTTGGTTGGTTGGTTGGTTTTTATTGAGCTATACAATTTTCTCCACTCCCCTCCCTTTCTCCCCTCTGCCTTTCTACCCTCTCCTGTAACCCACATGCTCCCAATTTACTCAGGAGATCGTGTCTTTTTCTGCTTCCTATGTAGATCTTTGTATGTCTCTCTTAGGGATATCTTTGTTACTGAGGTTCTCTGGGGCCATGGACTGTAGGTTTGCTTTTCTTTGCTTCTTATCTAAAAGCCACTTATGAGTTAGTACATTTTATATTTGTCTTTCTGGGTCTAGGTTACCTCACTCAATATAGTTTTTTTAAATGTAGGTTGAGTCTTTTGCTTGACTTTTAAGAGTTTTGCTGTAATAAACATAAACCTGGAAGTATCTCCAGTGTGCAGAATTGGGTTCCTTAAGGTGAATTCCCAGGAGAGGGATGGTTGGGCGATGTGGTCTATTTCTAGCTTTCTGAGGAACCTCCACACTGACTTCTGTAATGTCTAGGACATTCTCATTTTAGTCCTCAGTACATAGCTGGCTCTATGGTTTCCACTGGGTTCTGACTCTTGGAGCCCATGAGTCTTAAGTTCCACTTTTTTGCACAGTTAGATACATAGATGGCTCCAGATGTATAAATGTTCCGCATGAGACTGAAGTAAACATCCTTCCAGGCACACAACAACCCTAGGTGTTCTGGTTTCCTTTCTGTTTATAGACAAACATCAGATCCACAAACAACTTTGGGGAAGAAAGGATTTCTTTAGCTTACACTTTCAGGTCACAGTCATTATTGAGGCAAGTCAGGGCAAGAACCCAAATAGGAACATGAAGCAGAAACCATGGAGGAATGCTGCTTGCTGACTTGCTCAAATTCTTGTGCTTACCTAGTGTCTTAGTTAGGGTTTCTATTGCTGTGAAGAGACACCACAACCATGGCAATTCTTATAAAGGAAAACATTTTATTGGAGCTGTCTTACAGTCCGGAGGTTCAGTCCTGATATGGTGGCGTGCAGGTTGACATGCTACTGGAGAAGAAGCTGAGAGTTCTACATCTTGATCTTCAGGTAACAGAAAGATTCTGTCCCACTGAGCGCGGCTTAAGAGCATACATGAGACCTCAAAGCCTGCCTCCACAGTGACACACCTCCTCCAACAAGGCCACACCTACCCCAACAAGGCCACACCTCCTAATAGTACCCTTTTCTATGGCTAAGCATTCAAACAGATGAGTCTTTGGGACATACCTATTCAAACTACCACACCTAACTTTCTGATTCACCCCATGACAAACCTGCCTCGGGTGCTTCCCACACAGTGGGTTGGCTCTTCCCACATTAATTAACAACCAAGACAATCCCCCACAGACATACTCTCAGGTCTGTGTATGTAGATAATTCCTCAATTGAAGCTCTCCTCTCAGATGACCTACGCTGTGTCAAGCTGACATCAGGAGCATTTAAATTCCATCCATGAGCTTTTAGGTTCCAAATAACACTTTAAACTCTGACCTTCCCAGTGACTCTGGATGTATATGCCCGCCTGTCTTCCTAGCATCTCTATCCAGATGTCTTGACAGCCTCCCAAGCTGATAATGATCTTAAATGGACTTCTGGCTTTCCTTCCCAGAACAAGGTATTTTTTTTTCCTCTACAAATGAACTTCCTTCCCCTTCTTCCCATCATACTGATCAAGTCCCTGGAGTCACATCTAAGCCCTTTCCTCTTCCACCCTCTGCAGCTAATGAGCTGTTCCTGGAACTCTCTGCATGATGACATTCATACTCTGACCACATTCCTTCACCTAAACCACAAGTGCGCTCTTCCAGGTGGGCAGTTTGGGAGAAAGGAGGCTTGAAACTCATCGTGTGAGCAGAGCCTTGGACAAAAAGACTCCAGTTCCCTCTGCTTTGTGCTCTTTCCTGTGTCGGAAGTGAAATCTGCATACCACAGGAAAGGGCATGTCTGCGTTGAGATTGCACTAGATGTCTGGAAGAGAAAGTAAATTGCCTATGCCTTTGTTTCAGTAATGACTAATGATAACATTTGAGACTGAACTTGGCATTCCCTGTTTAGTGCTGAGCCCCCAGGGACTGTGGGATGCAATCTGGAAAACCTGAGGGACAGTCAGAAACAGCCAGGGAGTAGACCTTAAATGGGCTTGTTTGGCACCGTCCCCTTCTCTTTGGGAAGAAATGAAGGTGCGATGAGAAGCATCAGGAAGAAACAAACAGGAAATATATAATATTTAGCATGTGTCTTCTACACAGCAGGAGCGATTCTGGAGCTGGGAAGTCAAGTTCAAATGCAGATTTAGTTGTCTGTGCTTCTCTGAGCCTCTACCTTTTCCTCTGTAGCTAAAGCGGATGTCATTGGCTTCACTTGTGTGCTTGTGTTTGTTTGGTTTTGTTTTTGCATGGCTTTGAGAATCAAACATGAGAGCAGCTGGAAAACTATCCCTGATGGCCCAGACCTGTCTGCCACCTGTTTGAGTAAATAGTTAGGCTGGCCTGGTGGTGCTTGTTGATTTTCTTCTTGCCTCGGTGCACACTTGCTTACCCTGGAGTTGCAGAGTTACAACAGACACAGACCGGTTATCGAAGCTTACAATATTTACTTTCTAGACTATCAAATGGGAACTCTAGTGCTGTAGGAAGTCCGACAGCCAGTAGCCTTTAAGTTACCCGCCCACTTGGGCATGGCCACTTATACTATTAATGCCTATGTAAAGCATGTTCTCTCTCTCTCTCCCTTCCGGCTACGGGATTCCATTGCTGTTCCCCGTTTGAGTAGAGGACTGTGATCTATGGGTCTACCCCTAAATAAATGACCCTCTATTATACTCAATTCTGAGCTAGTGTGGGATTTCTTTTTAGTGTCTGTCTTCACTCTCTCAACCCCTCTTGTCTAGCATAGGACTTGTTGCCCACAATGGGCTAAGCAATTGAGCTGGGATTTGAAGGATGATGAACAGTTTATCTTTGGGCGCTATAGGCACACACACGTACAAAATACACACACTTAAAAACATTTAAAAAAAATAACGTTGACCTGCCTTTAAGAATGGATCAATGTTAACACAGGGGTAACATCCAGGAAGAATACATAAAGAATGATATTCACTGAGGTTCCTAAAAACCGACCTTTAAATGTCAACATTTATAAAACATTCCTGTGACAATGACAGTAAGAAAGGGAATTGGTCATAAGTAGGCATCATGTTGCATACTTTTGTGACTCAAGACTATGAAGGAATAGTCTAACAACAAGATAGACCAACAACTGCCAAGGAAGCTGGGGACAAGGACACAGAGAGGAAGATAGCATCACAGCATATCGCTGTTCCCACAGAGAGAATGGGGCAGGTCAGCAATAACAGGCTAAGCAGATTGGCTACGCACCATTCCATGCTCATCTACTTCAGTCTCCCTAGCTTAACAGAAAATAAAAACTTGCTTTGATTCCTTGACAAACAGCAAAGAAATCAAAGCGTGGAAAGCGTAGACAATCTTAATGAGATTTTTTTTAAAGGGTTAAAGACTCAAAGAAGCTAAAATCCCACCAGACACGAAATAAATGTAAATAATGAGAAACTCTCCCACCTCAGATTTCACCCATGTAATTATGTCTGTCCCGGTGCCTTAGTTTCACTAATGCTGCTTTTTTGTATAGATGCTAAATCTCATCAGAAATTTAATAAAAGCAAATAATGAGAGATTCACTCTGTTTAGTTATCGTCTATGTAATTATGTCTGTCTCGGAATCTTACTTTCACTAGACATTTTTTTTTGTGTGTGTGTAGTGTTCAAATTTTAATTGCATAAGAACTGATGTGTCTCAAATCAATCAAGGACATAATCACAACCTCCCCTCAGTTGCTTAGGATCTCTCCTGGATTAATTAATGCATGTAAATAGAAGCTCTCAAGAGGTTGGGCTCAGATTTCTGAATGCAACTACACCCCCAAACAGAACTTGGTTATCTTAATTGCATCTTGAGGAGGGGTTTGGGCAAGAGGAAGTCTATGGCCTCCTTGAGGAGTCTATATTAAGGTTTTGATATTCTTCTACACTATAAAAAAAATACAAGCTTTTCTCTGTAGCTGTCCACTGTGCTTTTCTTTCGGTCTCTGTTCCCTTTTCTGGGACAGGGCTGGCTCTGCATGATGGATTTGGGACCCATGAGGAGACATGATTTGTTTTCTTGAGAAAATGGTTTCCAGGAACACGGACAAAATCACTGAGGGAACAAGAGTCATCCACGAGGCTCAGCTATCTTCCAGGTGGCTGTGCTTCCTCTGGCCCGGGGGTGCCTGGCAGAGCCCTGTAAACCTTGCTAGGGGGCTCTGCTCCTCTCTCTTCTTGTCACACAACTCTACTGCACAGCTTAGACCTTAGTTATTGCTATTGTTCCAGGATGACAATTCTTCCAAATATTCAAAATTAAGAGATATTTCCTCTGTCTTTTTAACAGAACCCATTGAGTCCTTCCTTGGTAATTTCATAATTAGGAAACTATTTTTCCCCTTTGTTTTTAGTTTGGATTACTTTATTTGCTTTTTTCATGTTTCTTTATTTCTATTATCTATTTTATTTTTTGAGATTATATCATTCTTTTTTCCCTTTCTCCCTCCAAATCCTCTCATATACCCTCCCTGTTCTCTTTCAAGCTTGCGACCTCCGTTTCACTGTTGTTAGATGCATGTATACCTGAATATATAAATACAACATGCTTAGTCCGTGTAATGTTACCTGTGTGTATGTTTACAGCTATGTCACATATGAACCATAACAATGATCAACATGGCAAAAGAGCCCTAAGGGCACAGTAGTGGCACACATAACTTGTTGGCATCCAACAGCTCTCTAGCTGGACTTAAGACCTATTCAAAAGGAAATCATGTTTGTTAACCCAGTGTCCGGAGTTAGTGAAATCATGGATCTTGGTGGAGAACTTAACAACCATCACTTTAATCTTGTGTTTATAGGTGTTTTGCCTGAGTGTATATCTGTGTTGTGGGCCTGATAATCCCAGAGGCCAGAAAGGGATAACAAATCCTTGCAACAGGAGTTACAGACTTTTATCAGCCATCATATGGGTTCTAGAAACTGAACCAGGTGTCCTCTGTACTCTTAACCACTGAGTCATCTCTCTAGTCCCCAAATAACTATTTAAGAAAAAATAAAAATTGGCCTGTCTTTTAACATGCCAGTAGGGTACTCCTGCCCTCTCTTCAGAGGATGAAGTGTTGTAATTAGGGGAGCGGTGTGTGTTCCCCAGCACCCAGCTCCCAAGCCCCCAGCCACTGGCCCGCACAGCTACTGGTGGCTGCCTGCACCCGAAATAACCACATGACAAACTGGATTCATTTAAACTCTACCCGGCTTATTATCACTAGCATTTCCTACTCAGACCTCATTACAAATGGTTGTGAGCCACCATGTGGTTGCTGGGAATTGAACTCACGACCTCTGGAAGAGCAGTCAGTGCTCTTAACCTCTGAGCCAATGAAGCCCTCACAAGATGGTAGATCTTGCCATCATCTTCCTCCAAAACTTCCAATTTTCCAGAATTATGGGAAAACAAAAGCCTCTTATTTGCAAATTACCCAACCTGGGTTATTCTGAGTATCACAGATTGAACTAAGACCATCCCTTAATGGCCTTATTATGTTTCTAGAATAATTAACCAGAGAGAAGCCCTGCCTCTGTGTATTCTGAAGGAGAGATGCTCAGAAGCAAGGCAGGTCACACATATAAAGACACAGGTATAAGGGATGCTGAACAGAGATCCCAGTCTACAAGGGGACCACTTCGTTGTTCAGTTTCTCCCTCTGAAATAAAACTTTAAGTAGAAACAGAAGAACTCTGAGGAGCGTTTTGCTCTGGCCTCTCAAGAGGGCTGGATTCCCTGCAGACAAAAAGTGGAAAAGGAAATCTCTTGACTTGCTGTGCAGTCTCTGGTTTATTTACTCATTCATCCATTCATGCATGCATGCATGGAAGGTGCATTAAGTATCTACTTTGTTTCCAACTGTGAAACTCCCCAAAACTGTACGGTCTAGAGAAGAAAGACAAGAGAGCCAATAAATCACCTGGTGCATCAGGCTCCAAACAGCATCCACCATGAGTGAGAAGGGGTTGGAAGCTGGAAAGGGAGGTGCTGGGGCAGTTAGCTGGACTGAGCACAGAAGTGTCCAGAAGTCATGTCCTCAGAGGCAACAACAATGACAAAACAATCCTGCTTCTCCGCCAAGGCTATTGACTTGTTTTTGGGTTTTTTGTTTTTGTTTTTTTTTTTTTCGAGACAGGGTTTCTCTGTGGCTTTGGAGCCTGTTCTGGAACTAGCTCTTGTAGACCAGGCTAGTCTTGAACTCACAGAGATCCGCCTGCCTCTGCCTCCTGAGTGCTGGGATTAAAGGCGTGCGCCACCACCGCCCGGCGCTATTGACTTGTTCTGCCTGGTAGATGCTCTGATACAATGACATCAAGTTCTTCTGCTTTCCAATGAGTTCAAGTCCACAAACTCCAGACATGACCTTCAAGACAGAAGAGAAAGGATGCCAGTCAACCATGCAAAGCTTGACTGGCTCATCCTTGGAAGTCCTGAGATAGGTCAGTCTCAGCACAGAACAGTCTAGTCCAGTTGTAACCATCTGCAAAATGAGCAGATTTAAGCACAAAGGACCAAGCATCCAACAGCCAGCCCTATGCTGGGTATTTTGGTTGTTGTTGTTGTTTTGGTTTGTTTTTGTTTTTTGGAACATCTTCTGCTTTCTTTTTCATTCTGGTCCTTAACTCTGTGCTCCAGAAGATAATCACAACAATATATTAAATATATTATTGTCTGAACTTCTCTGTGACAAATGCGAATGAGGATCACTTTGGTCACCTTAAATCTAATTAGGTCATTAGTGAATGAGAAGCTTAGGCAGCCAGCGGTGCCTCTCTGGGATGGAGCCATTCCAAAGCCTTTCAAGCTGAGCTCTGACGATGAGCTAAAAGAAACACACATCACCAAGAAAATTGAGAAGCAACGCTTCATAAATGTGTAAGAGCTCATTATTTCCCTGTTAGGGCTTATGGGCAACCCTGTGGCCTCAAAGATTCCATCCAGCAGTCTCTTTTTTTGTTTTGAGAAAAAAAAGGAAGGTGCTGTTCCTAATGGAGGAGTGTGGCACTGTCTAAAACCAGCTAATTGCTGCTTCTCCCCGCACTTCCTGGGTTCTTTGCTGACTGTACTGCCACTGTCTTAGCACATGCCACAGTCTCCACCGCATGGATTGGAAGCTGCCTCCCGGAAACCATTTGGTTCCAAACAAGTGGCAGAATACAGAAGGCAAAGTGGTACCCAGTGAAAAGTGGCCTTGGTGTCTGCCTTCCTCTAGAAGTAAGGAGCTGTGCCGTGGACAGCTAGTGACTTTGCCTATGAAAACTAAGCTTGCCTTGGGTTTTGAAGCACCCTGGCTAAGATGGCCCAGCATATTGCTGCTCTGAGAAGTCTTCCCCTGAGAAGACATATGCAATTCCTACCCCTCCTTATTAGATCTCAAAGATAAAGTATGATTCCATTACAATTCCGCCTGGGGAACAAATAAGTTTATCGCACTTACCTACGAGAGTAAATATAAGGGGTTACCTGTGAGAGTGTCAGCGACCCCAAAGCAGCCACACTAGAAAGCTAAACCTAGCATGGATGATGAGTGGCACCCCTTCTGTTTGTCCTCCTCAGCTGTATACTCCTCGCACCTGTATGCTGGCACCTAGGCCCTGTGAAACTGGGGCAGAATTGCATACAAAATTCTGGAAGTATTGGCTGGAATATAAGATGAAGATCCAATGACCCTGCCAACTCCCTCCTATGAGGGAGTGCCAACAATCAACAAGTCAATGAGAAGGGTAGCTATAGATTGTTGTGAGCAGGCAGCAGCTGAGCCGATGAAGATGGTGCCTGTGTTTCTCAGAGGATCTCATCCTATAACTTTGGAAATAGATTGCTAAATGGTAGATGATGGATATACAGATAGATAGATAGATAGATAGATAGATAGATAGATAGATAGATAGATAGATAGATAGATAGATGATAAATATATGATAGATAGATGGTAGATAGACAGATGATAAATATATGATAGATAGATAGATAGATAGATAGATAGATAGATAGATAGATAGATATATTTAATCCATGTACTGAGACCTTACTTTCCACTGCTGAGCCTGGTGTGATGTAATAAGACAGATCTTGAAGAACTTAAAATCTTCCAAGGTGCTCCTTGCCTTGGGCAGGGAAGGGTCCCCACAAGGTAGAAAACAACTGTGGGGAGCCAAAGGACTGTGCAAGCTCAGGGATCTCTATAATCCAGAAAGCCTCTGCAGTGACGACACTTGAGAAAAATGATGAAGGCACCTGGTGCTGGGGTGTTTGCAAAAGCAAGCATGAGTACAGGATGATGAAGCAGGGACTACCTGGGACACCAGCACCACTCTGGTCTCTCAATCAAACATTAAGATCTGGTGTTCCACCTTGACAAAAAGTGAGAAATACAGGACTACTCCCCAGGCTAATTTGGCTCCCTATTTTCAAACTGATCCTAATCAGAATGTCTCCAGAGTGACAGAAAGGATGCCTCCAGCCACCTTCTCTAAGATCAGCCCCTAAACTCGCCTCTGTGCAGCAAACAGGTGTGGAGATGATTGGTATGTAGCCATGGCCATGGCGTGCCCTCTGCTTGGTAAGCCTTAGCCAGATACCCCAAGGACAACACAGCCACCCTTGAGAAGCTTCAAAACAGACTGATTTCTCCTTGGTGACCTGGAAGGGCTCTCCCTTCACATCTTCATCCACATTTGTGTTGTAGAGGGCTACACCCTTGGTTCTTTGGTCCTGAGCACATCCTGGAATCTTGACCTTGACTGTTGATGAAGAGAATGCAGAGTAGTCTTAGAAATTCCTAGTGGAAATGGGTGCGGGCATCACACTGGCTGCTGTCAGTGGCTGGATCCTCTGGATGTGACAAGAAAAGTATGAGGGTACGAGCCGAGTTTCTACCCAGCTCCCAGATGAGTATATATGTGGAAGCAAATGTTGACCCTGGTCCCAGCCATCATTTCCAACCATGTCAAGTTCCAACGGTACTGAGTAGCACTGCCGGTCGTGAATGTAAGGACTCTCATCAGTCACATGGAAAAGGCAAGGCAGAGTCTGTGGCAGTGGGATCAAATGGCAGGAGCTGTTCATATCACATCAATGCTGGTTACTTTCTATCAACTTGACACAAGCTTGAGACACCTGGGAAGAGAGAATCTTGGTTGAGGAACTGCCTCCATCAGATTAGCCTGAAGCTGCATCTGTGGGGCATTTTCTTAAATAATCACACAGTGTGTGGTGCCACCCCTGGGCAGGTAATTTGGAGTTGTATAATAAAACAGGTTGATCAAGTTGTGGAGAACAAGCCAGAAAGTAGTGTCCCTCCTCAGTCTTTGCTTTAGTTCCTGCCTCCAGATTCAGGCCCTGGACTCACTTGATGATGTAACCTGTGTGCCAAAGAAAGTCTTTCCACCCCAGACAGGTTTGGATCAATGTTTTATCATAGCCACAAAAAGCGAAGTAAGGCGGCCTGTCTCTGTTGATCTACTTCCTTCATCCAGGATCCACGTCCTAAAGGCTCCACACAGCCTCCCGAAGTAGCATCATTCACTAGGGAATATGCATGAGAGATACAAGCCTAGGGGACATTTCTAATCAGAAAATCCTTAGATCAAAACCAAAGTCTTTTTACACGTGTTGGACTCTGACTCTACTCATTCGTGTGGCTCACCTTCCAGCAAGTGACAATAAAGCTACAACAATTCAGGCTATTAAACACATATTCTGCCTCATTCTGAAGGTTTCCCGCTTGATTTCCCATTTCTCGCATTTCCCAGTTCTTGCAGATCTGGTGACCCAGACGGTATTATCACTTGTATCCTCCAGATGAGGAAACTCATGTGCAATGGCACCCTACAAACAGAGCAGACAGTGATGATGAAAAGAGGTTGGAACTCCCGCACAGGGCTTGTATTCACTCCTGTTCTGTTGCTGTGATAAAACATGGCTAGGAGCAACTTAGAGAAGACTTTACTAGGGCTTACAGTTCCAGAGAAAGAAGAGTTCATTATGGTGTGGAGAAATGGCAGCAAGCTGCAGCGTAGATGTAGGAGCAGAAAGCCAAGGGTTCACATCTTAAACCGTAAGCATGAAGAGCAGAGAGAAAGCTGGGAGTGGAGTAAGACTATTAGCTCTCAAAGCCCACCCACAGTGATGTAATTCCTCCGGCCAGGCCACACTTCAGATAGCCTCCCAAACAGCATCATCAACTGGGTATCAGTGTTCAAGTGCATGAGACTATGGGGGAGATTCCTCCTTCAAATCACTACAGCACTCTAATACTTTATGAACTTACTATTAGATTTATCGTCTGAATAGCAATAGATATTTTTGAATATGTGTTTGCTGAAATATGCAGATGGATCAGTCAAAATGTTCCACTTTATCCCACATACTCAACCTTCAAACCTAATAAATTTCTTTAACCTTATGAATTACTTTCAAGAAAACAAAACAACGGGAAGGACCAGTGACATTACTGATATATACTACTCAAAGTAAAATATGCACAGCCACTTGATGCAATGGCAGTGCTGCCCCGACTCTCAGGTTCGCATACTGAGAATCTCACATTCTATTTGTCCCTCTGGAAGATCTCCATTACCCAAGGATTTTCTTGTCTGATCCCTCAAGCCACCAGGCTCCCTAAGATGAAAACGTCAGTTCAAGAAATACCCATTTTGCTCTGGCCAATAATAAATTAGTCCTGGGAGAAAGAGAGTTACTTAAAGGCCTTCAATGTCTTCATAGGGCAGGCTCCATCTAGCTGTCAGCCTCAAGCAGGGCCGATCGATTGCAACACACACCTTGTACATCATGTGGGATCTCATAAGGTCAGTAAAAGGATATTGGAAAACCCCTGAGAAGCTATTGCACTGAAACACAGCAGGATTCCATCCATTATACAACACTCCTACATGAACAGTTAGCCAAGCAGAGAACAAAGAGATCAGCAAGCACAAAACCTCCATTGGAATGTCAGGACGGGTCACATCCCACCCACTATCCCCAGCCCCCATTCTAGCTCCTCATAACATAGGAGACCAAAGTGCATCAGGGCATTTCAGTGTGAGTGGATCTAGGCTGCACTTCGGTGTTGCTGGGGGAACATCCCATCTGCAGTGTACCTTTGCCTCATTCACCTAGTTCCTCCTTGACTCTTTCTGTATCCTATTTTTTTCTTTTGAAAATGATTGCTTCACTCTTTCTTCTCAAATTCTTCTCCCTCACCCTTAAATGCTCAGTTCTGGGCCTGCTCCCAGAAAGAAGGCTTCTTGGTGCACGTAGAGTTTAAAGCTACCTCTCTTTTATGTCCCACCATAGCAAATTACAATGAGATAATTAGTGATTTAGTTGTTGGTTCAATACTCACTTCCCTCCAAGGCTATGCTTTCTGTAGCAGTCAGAACCGCATTGGCCCATATCATTGTTGTGTGTCTTCTTATTTCTGATGTAGGCTTAATGACAGTAGAAAGAGGCCAGCTTGGAGCAGTATGGACCAAATCCTGAAGGATGGTGTGTTGTTCTCTTTACTTGTGTGGGTCCCCGCAGCTTGTGTGGGTTGAGATCATGTGGCAATGATGGTGGCGGCGGCGGGCAGGCAG
>JAQHUG010000116.1:4761135-4772106 GCA_028555095.1 Dicrostonyx torquatus | reverse complement strand
TCAGACTGCATCAGAGATTTTTGAAAAGGATAAAATTTTAGTTGAGTTACTGATTAAAAAATGATAGAGAACTTACTTGGTTGGCACCCAGAGCTACTCCCCTTTTGGGTCCTCCATGTTCGCTGAAGGTTGCATTTGCCTTTTGCTGTTTAGCATAATGCCTGCCAGTCTCCAGAAGATCCTGTGGGCTAAGAAATCTGTAGGAAGACAGGCCTACCTTGTCCAGAGGAGCTAGGCTGTCGATTCCAGCGATCTTCAGCTTAGATGAAGGGCAGCTTTGCCCAAGCCCAGTGGTGAAGCGAACTGTGGATGGATGTTGTTGTGTGCCCATTCGTCTTGTGTCTTCTTTGAAGGAAGTAGAGTGCTATTGGGAGCCAACCTGTCTCTTTTGTTATGAAAAGCTTTTTTTTTTAATAAATGCCATATTCCCCAGATCTCTGAGCAGTTGAGGGCTGTTTATTAGGTATAATTACAATTTAGAATTTGCCTGGAGAGCTGGGTCTAAGCTTGACTGCATTGGCTCTCAACTTAACAGGTAAGATTTACACTCGAAAAATGACAGAAAGAAGAAAAACTGCTTGTAATAGAAGGGTAATGGCAGAACTGAATATATTTTATAGGAAGCTTAAAAGTACATACCAGTTTAAAACATGAGACTTACTGTTTTGTAGTCTGAAATGAGATACAATGGACAATTATAACATTAAGCATAAGTGCATTTAAGTTACAAGTATGATCACACACAGAGAGTGACCAGGAATTGAATGAAGTGGATGCTTTCTGGGCCCTACCAAAGGCATGCCACTGCATAAACCAGAGGACAAGACAGGGAATACTTCAGTAGGGATGGGAGAATCTGGTCACCTGACCAGGCTAGAGTGGAGAACCAGGTGGGGAATACCTCAATAAAGATGGTGGAACCTGGTCACCTGACCTGACCCTCAGCCAAGATGGCAATGAAGTCATTTGACCCCAGTCAAACTGGCAACAGCCACACATTGTATGAAAAAGCCATAATTTTTGAGCTACAGGGATTTTAAGCTTAATAATAAGAGAGACCTAGAGGCATGATTCACCCTGTTGCTGAGCTGCAATGCCATAAGCTGATTTCTGTCCCTTTAAGAGAAAAGCTACGCCCACTCACTCCCCCATCCACTGAGGCAGACTGATCCTCAGCTTCTGGCATGAGCGCTCTCTCTCTTTTCTGTCTTCCTCTCAGAGAGGCAGCTTCTGCCTCTCTCCCCACTTCTCCCCTTCCCCCACTTCTGTCTATCTCCTCTCTCTCTCACTCTCTCTCTCTCTCCCCTTCTCCCCTTTTTCCTTCTCCTCAATAACCCACCTAATAAATGTTCAACTTTACTCTGCATGGCATGCCTATCCATGTCTCTGGCTCCTGCCTGCCCGCCACATGTCTCCCTGCCTGGGACCAGCCACCGCTCAGGGACTGGCAGCCATCTCTGCCTGGGACTGGCTGCTCTCAGGGCCCACTGCCTGCTGCCACATAGCTTGCTACCACTGCTTGGGGACCTACAGCATTTCTACTACCTACTGCTGCCAGGGGTCCTGCAGCATTTTTAATTTTTCCATTACATGGTGGATACCACTAAAAACTGAATCCATCCTAATACATCAAGGCTTTCTCTGTTGCTACTCCAGAAGCTGGTGTGACATACATCTGTTAATACATTGCCATTTGCTGTTTAAACTCAATGTAAAGCTGGCTCTGACAGTGGGGTTTCCCTCCATCTCATTTGAGATCCAAATATATTTGTTCTGAAGTGTATTCTAAGATCACTTGTCTGGGGATGGATTGATCCCCAGCTCTGTCACAGGGGAGGGAAGAGAACAGCAAATGGACCAACAGTAAAATGGCTGTGCTTTTGAGAACAGTTAGAAGGCGGACCATTTCCAACAGAGGCCCCTAGTGTTGATGCCACAATATAAGCGTGTCTACAGTGGGAAAGGGCAGCTGGAAGTTCAGGGGAGCTCACCTCAATAGAGAGCTCCAACTGGTAGACCCAGCTTCCCATCAGTTTCTGTTAGATATTGTGAGCCTCCTTCCCCCAATACCACCTCCAACTTGAAGACTCCATATTTCTCCATTGCTTTTTGTTCTTTGACTTGAAAGTCTCACAGAGGGGACATCTGCTCTGACTGGGACTCTCTATTGGGGACTCAAGTAGGTTGCCTTAAAGAGGCTTTCTTAGTTTGTTTATGTTGAGTGTTTTGAGCACCTGATTTGATAATGCTTTATACCTCCCACTCACCCATTCAGATCCAAAGGTGTGCCTATCCTGTACCATTCTCCACACAGAACAGTCAGATATATAGATTCTCCTTTTCCAGGTACTTGACAGATATATAGATGCTCCTTTTCCAGGTACTTGCTTTGTTTTCCATATAAACACAAGGGCTATCATGAGTGTCATTCGCTCCCACACCAATTCTACTCAAAGGTGGACACACTTCTGAGGACAGCAGAGGCCCAGGCACCCTAGAGAAGATTTTGAGTCTGGGTCTCAGTGTCTTCAGGTCTTTTTTTTTTTTTAATTGCTGCCAGCAGCTATTTCTCTGGATATCTTGCTGAGAGAAATGATAACTCACTATTCGTTTAAGGTGGCGGTGTTTTCTGTTCTTTACGGCCACAGCACTTTAACATATAAGCAGAGCATGGTGGGCAGACATATCCCAGCACTCAGAGTCCCCATTCCTTCATCTGTGAAATTGGAAAACAATCAGGCATCACTCATATCCCAGGACACCAAAGTGGATGCAATTTACACACTAGAAACTGTTAGCTTGAAGAGAGAGGAGGAAGAGGAGAAGGAGGAGGAGGGTGAAGAGACAAAGAGATGAAAACACAGTGGCACGAAGGCACTAGAGTTTGGTCTCATCAGAAACAAGCCTGCCACTCTCTTGCACTCCATTGACATCACTGCATAGTTCTGCAACAAGTAAAACCTGATGAGGTGCCAGAGGGTGTGATCCAAGCTTCTTACATAGTGCAGACAACTGCCAGCTGTTCCAACCATGACATTAATTATGTAACTCGCTGAGTCCTGAGCTTTTGATTTCAATGTCAATTCATTTTCTTTAGACTCTTTTATTATAAAGCAAAGTATATTCCTTTATTCTATGAGAACATATAATTAGCTCCCAAAATATCTTTTACCCATATACAAGGCTTTTTATAGTCTTTGGGGACTTCAGTGGAGAAATGAAACATACCTTGGCACGGGGATTCTAAAAGTTGCTAATAAAACAGAGCATAGCTGTCAGTTCTCTACTGAAACTCATTCCCACTTACTTCCCAGGCTCAGAGTAACCGCTCCATTTTCCAGACAAACTCAACCTCTGGTTGACAGATTATTTGGGTTCTGAAGCCAAGGTCTTATAGATATCAAGGATCCACACTTGTACACAGGACAACCCTTGTTTATATTATAAGCCAAACATTACAGTGCCTTATGTACTAATTACAATTAGCTTCCTAACATGGTGCCCATTACATGTGAAGTTCACATGACAGACATGCAGAACCTCACTTCTGCATTGTCCTCTGCAATTCTTACGGTCAGTAAATCCAACCAGGGGTTTTACCAACCTGCTCAGTGGAGGCAGGTAAACGCAGGGAGAGACTATCAACCTATAACCCCAGTGGCAGTCACATATGTTACATAAATAAGAATATAAAGCTCACTGATGAGGAGGTGCTAACATAGATCCCACAGAATTAACTTCAAGGCAAAGAGCAAAATATATGTAGGAGGAGACACGCCTGGTGACATTGAGGACCCACAGAAGATCAGTAATGCTAGGACACAGGAGCAAGGGGGATTACAACAAGGGGAGATTACAACAAGGGGGATTACAACAAGGGGGGATTACAACAAGGGGGGATTACAATAAGGGGAGATTACAAGGGGGATTACAACAAGGGGGGATTACAACAAGGGGGATTACAACAAGAGGAGATTACAACAAGGGGGGATTACAACAAGGGGTATTACAACAAGGGAGATTAAAATACGGGGGATTACAACAAGGGGGATTACAACAAGGGGGATTACAACAAGGGGGATTACAACAAGGGGGAATTACAACAAGGCAGATTACAAGTAGTCACAACAGAAATAGTGCCATAGAGACACTCTGCAGAATGTGGCCTGGTATTTTCTTGGTGTTTTACTATTTTACGGTTTCAAACAGGAGACCTCAAAACCCAGCCCACAGTGCATACTTCCTCAGACAAGGCCACACCCACTTTGACAAAGCCACACCTCCTAAGAGTTCCACTCCCCACACCTGCCATGACTTCTGAACTCACAATCAAGTCTTCCTCAGATGTGTAGAGAGAAAACTCAATGTTTTTCTTATTTACATAAAATCAAAACTCCAAATAACAATAGCATTGAGAAATCACGACCAGGGATGACTTTGTTGGATCTTAAGGTAGGATCTGTTTCTTGTTTACTGAGAAACAACCATGGCTGTCTCCTAAAATAGCCATCGTAATTCATTTTCCCACCTACCTGGTGAAGATGGTGTAGACACAATGTAAATTTCCCTGTTGGTATCGACAGCAACACTTGGTGCCTTTCCTGTTTCAGTTATCAGAAATAAGGAGTCCGGGAGCTGACAGATATTAATTGGGCTTGTTACATCTTCCTATGGTCTATCTATGATACGCTAGATAAACATATCCAATTATGATTCTCTGTCTAAATCTTTAAGGCTAACAGTCTCAGACTCTACAGAGAGAGCTAGTCAAATAACAAAATCTTTATGATTTAAAAAAATGGATATTTAGTAATTCCAGATGACTCAGCATTTTTCTTCCAGACTAGTGGCTCCTGACATTGTTGCTGATGTCCTAAGCCAAGGACAAAGGAAGAGTTCCTTCAGCCAAAGCCAGGGCAGTATAAACACTCAATAAAGATTGCAATGTTTACTTAAAGGGGAAGCTCAGATACAGTGTTTTTATTTTAATGAAATTTTCTTCGTATAATATATTCTGATCATGCTTTTCCTTCCCCGACTCTTCCCAGAAATTTCCCACCCACCCAACTCTATGCCCATACTCTCGCTCCCTTTAAAAAGGCAAACAAAAGTCAGGCAGTGGTGGCACATGCCTTTAATCCCAGCACTCGGGGACAGTGACAGACTGCACTCTACTAGGGTTAGTTCCAGAACAGGCTCCAAACCTACAGAGAAATCCTGTCCCAAAAAATTTAAAAAAAAAAAAAAGAGCAAACAAAAATACCAAGAAACATACATATACACATGCAAAATCACCAAAAAAAAAAAAAAAACTAAACAAAGCAAGATGAGACAAAAAGTCTACAAAAATACTATTGAGTTTGTTTTGTGTTGGTCAGCTATGGCTGGGCATGGAGTCTACCATGAAGTGTAGTTAACATATCCAATAAGACTCCATTGGATAGTTTTTCCTTTGCAAGCAGGTAGCAGTGACAGATAGCTTCTTGGTTAGGGGTGGGAACCCGTGCCCACCTCACCTCTCAGCACTGGGTCCATGTCTGCTTGAGCCTGTGCTACCAGGGGAGAAAGGCAACCCAGCTACAAACACTGTGACTGATACATTTAATAATGTGAAGCGAGTATCCTTCCATAGTGAGGACAGAAATCCCCACTCAGAACCCTGAGCTCGGTGGGAAAGTTTTAACACAGTATTTCAAATTTAATTCAATTCAACTACTATTTAATGAAGCCTAACAAGCTGTCAGTCCTGTGCAGGGGAGGCAGGGACAGCCATTTGCTGACTGTGTTCGGAAGGCTCGTAATCAAAGTGACAGTGCTTTGAGTTAAGTGTGAAGAGAGAGAGAAGATGAGGTACAAGTAGTGATCTGAAAGAGAGAGCTCTGCAAACTGGGGTTGGTTCAGAAAAATGTGATTTTATGCAATTAAAATTGCACGATTTCATAATTATGGGCCACAAATTACGACAGGGCATGTGCTCATCTTGCCTATTCTCCTGAAGTAGACTTGGGCGTCTTCTGTCTGAACGACAGCCTCAGTGAACCCCAAACACTGCATAAATAGATTTTTTTTTCATGGAATTAATCAAAGGAAAGGGTGTACTCCATTGACAGAAGAAATCTGAGGGAAGTGTCACTAAGCCCACCTCCATCCCCTGCATGAGGGTAAAAAGGCTGTAGGGACTCTCTGGGATCTAGCTCAGAGCAGAAGGCCTGTGGAAGAGCTGACGTTGCAATTCTACCACTAAGCAGCTCTAACTTCAAAAAGTGAAAGAGGCGATTCCACCAGATACCTGTAAATGAAGGAAATGAAAGATCCACTAGGCAGACCTTAACAACAGTGAGGTCTTCTAAAATGACTGACACGCTAATCCTCTCCCGTTCTCAGCACAAGTATAAGACTCAATAGCAGGTCTTCCCTGACCTGAGAAGTCTGCTTGTCCTGTACTTCCTGGAAATCCAGGGAGGAAGCTGACCAGTTCCCTCAGATCCTCAGAAAGTAAACATGTCTACTCCACGCCTCCACTCTGCTCCAAGACCCTGGAATTCAGAGAGCCACTTCTGCCTGTACATGGTATAACAGACGGTGTAACAGACTAAGTAAAAGGCTGCAGATCCCCAAGTGGCTGCAATGGCAGAAACTCTGCAGGTCCCCAAGTAGCAGCAGGCAACGGACAGTAGGTCCAGAGAGCAGCCAGTGCCAGGCAGGGATGGTGCAGTTCCCCAAGTGGCTGCAGCAGGTCTCTGAAAGCAGCTGATCCCGGGCAGGATGCCACGGGGGAGGTGAGAGACAGATGGATAGGCATGCCATACAGAGTGAGGTTGGATATTTATTTAGTGGGTCATGGAGGGGAAAGGGAAGAGGAGGAGAACAGAGAGAGAGAGAGAGAGAGACATAGAGAAGGGGAGAAGGGGAGAAGTGAGGAGAGACAGCAGCAGAATGACTGTGACAGATATTTTTGTACAATGAAAAGTATTTTTAAGACTACGGAAGGCAGCATCAGAGAAAAATTTGATAACTTGTATTTGTCCTCACTCCTTTGTAACTTGCAGGTCTTGTATTTGTATTTTACTAAAATTTGTTTGGTGAGGTTGTCCTTTTAAACTGACAAAACCCCTCAGCTGTCAAACTGCAGCAGAGATCTTTGAGAAGGATAAAATTTTACTCAAGTTATTGATTAAAAAAATGACAGAGAACTTACTTGGTTGGCACCTAGAGCTAACCACAGAGTCCTCAGGACCCTCTCTGTTCGCTGAAGGTATTTGTCTTTTGCTGTTTAGTGCAGGGCCTGCCAGGCTGCAGAAGATCCTGTGGGCTAAGAAATCTGTAGGAAGACAAGCCTACCTTGACCCATGCAGCTATGCTGTCAATTGCAGAGATTCTGTCCACTGTCTGGTAATCTTCAGTTTAGATGAAAGGCAGTTTTTCCCAGTGGTCAGCACTTGGTGAATTGTGGATGGATGTTTTTCTGTGTCCATTTGTCTTCTGTCTTCTTGGGAGGAAGTGGCATGCTGCTGTTAGGAGCCAACCTGTCTCTTTTGTTATGAAAAGTTTTTTAATAATTAAATATTTTAAATGCCATATTCCCCAGGTCTCTGAGCAGTTGAAGGTTGTTTATCAGGTGTAGCTACAGTATAGAATCTGCCTAGAGAGCTGGGTCTGAGTTTGACTGTACTGGCTCTTAACAGGTAAGATTTACACTCGTAAAAAGACAGAAAGAAGAAAATACTTCGTGCAATAAAAGGTTAATGGCAGAACTGACAATAGTAGAGAGCATCTCAATATATTTTAAATGAGGGTTGGATTAAATATGAAGTATTTTTGTAAGAGACTTGAAAGTACATACCAATTTAAAAAATGAAACTTATTGTTTTATAGACTGAAATGAGATGCAATTAACAGACAATTATAACATTTAACAGTAAACATAGGTGCATTTAAGTTACATGTATGAACATACACACACAGAATGAGCAGGAACTGAATGAAGTAGATGCTCTTGGTGAGCCCTACCAAAGGTATGCCACTGCACAAAACACACATGCAACACAGTCAGTAAGAGGAATTTAGAGACAAAAACGTAAGTAAACCAGGGGACCAGGCAGGGTATACTTAAAGGTGGCTGAACTTGGTCACCTGACCTGGCTTTTAGTTAAAATGGTGGTAAAGTCACATGACCTCAGTCAAAATGGTGGTAAGGTCACCTATGTAACAGAGTTGACACCGGGGAACCAGGCAGGGAATATTTCAGTGAAGATGGCAGAACTTGGTCACCTGACCTGGCTGTCAGTTAAGATGTTGGCCAAGTCACCTGACCTCAGTTAAGATGGTGGTAAGGTTGCCTGACCTCAGTCACAATGGCAGCAATCACATGTTTTATGGAAAAGCCACAGTTTTTGAGCTGCAGGGACTTTAAGTTTAATAATAAGAGAGACCTAGCGGCATGATCTGCCCTGTCACTGAGCCGCCATGCCACAAGCCACAGTGGGGAGCAAAAGGCTGGAACTGAAAACAGCCACCTCGTGGATCCGAACAAACTTGTTGGCAGCAGTAGCAGTGGCAGGGACAGTTTAAGGAAACTCCTTTCATCTGCCTGTGTACTGACAGTAGTTAAGAAGCTCCCATAAAAGTGGAGCCAGCGGGACACCGGCGGAGTGAGGGTAGGAGCCGAAGAAGTAGGGCTTTAAGGCCTGGGGTTTTAGGGCCTCTAAAAGGCATCTATCCCAGGGGGGACAGACATGAATGGCTTGTTACCCATAGCTAAAACCATGAAAACTGGTAAAATGGTGACACCACACGGCCTACAGGGAGACATCTCCCCTCTCTAGGTGGGGTGTAAATGGGCAGTGAACATCGCAGGACCTGTGGGAGAGTGTCCTCTGCCCACAGATTGGGTGCTACAGCCTGACTGGATCCTATCAGGGTGACTCAGAAGCCAGAGGGGCCAGAGGTCACTCTGAGTAGCCTTTCACAGTGGGTGGGAGGGTGAAGAAAAGAAAAGAAAAAGAAAGAAGAATCTGAGGGACCCTGGGCTAGCAGGAGAACTGGACCTGGGCCATCCAAACACAATTTTAGCTAAGGAACACAATCCAGAGATAAATGCCAGTGAAGGGTGCAAGCGTAGTCATAAAGCCCATGGTTGGGAGCTATCCTCCTGTTTCTAGGAGCACCAGAAGATTTCCAGGAGCTCAACACTCAATTCCTCAGGCTCGGAGGTTAAGCTGACCAGAATGGGGGAAACTCACCAATTGAAGCCAATGGTGTACATAGAAATCACACTGTGGAAATCACACTCAGGCATATAGAACATGTGGTTGCTGCAGAGAAAATACCCAGTTCCAGATGCCGACCCTGAGAGAGGGACTTGGGGCTGGAGAGCCTCCCGAGTCTCATGGCACCAATGTAAAGGATTAAGTAAAACTGCTGTAGATCTCCAAGTAGATGCAGTGGGCATGCCACGAGACCATGCTGCAGGTCTCTGAAGATGGCTGGTCTTGGGCAGGGAGCCATGCAGGGGGGCGGGGTGGGGAGAGACAGCCAAATAGGCATGCCATGCCGAGTGAGGTTGGATGTTTATTTAGTGGGTTATGGAGGGGAAAGTGGAGAAGAGGAGAAGAGAGAGACAGACAGACAGAGAGAAGGAGGAAATGGGAGAACTGGGGAGAAACAGAAGCTGCCTCGAGAGGGAGATGTAAAAAGGAAGAGACTGAGGCTGCAAGCAGGAAGGAAGATCTGCCTGCCTCAGTGGATGGGGGAGGGAGTGGGTGGGGCTTGTCTCTTAAAGGGACAGGACAGATCATTACACATGGGCTTGGGATGCTACCAGCCTTTCTGAACAAGGGAAACTCTGACTCACATTTTAAGTCCCTCTTGGATTGTAGGTTGCTTTCTTTAGTTTTTCCAAAAGAGTGGGCATCAGTCCTCCATGGTTTCTGCTTCTGCTCCTGCTTGAGTTTTTGCCCTGACTGTGATCAGGATGCATAAGATAAATAAACCCTTTATTCCTGCAAGCTACTTTCCAGCATAGTGTTTAACAGAGCAACAGATAACAAACTGGGCAGAGGGACCATCCCTAAGCCTAGCTTGCTCTCTCTCTCTCTCTCTCTCTCTCTCTCTCTCTCTCTCTCTCCCTTCCATCTCTTATCAAGGACCACCTTGCCTACATTTTGTCTTCTGACAAGCTCCCTGACCACCTAAGTCCTGCTCAACCTCCTCCTTGAGTCTCCAGGGCTTCCTGTCATTAGGTATTAATTGGCTTTGTGGATTCATTCACAATTGTGCTCGCATCCTGAGTCTCCCAGCAGTTGATAGATCTTGAAAAGAGGATGTCGCCAGCTGGTCCAGAGGGGTCACTCCTGTGTAACCACATACAGAATCAAACCTTGCTCAAAGCACATTGCTGGTCACTTTTCAATATGCTGCCACCCTTGAACTGTCCATGCTACAGATGAGGAAGCTGAGGCTATGAACAGTCAGCTGACTCATGAGTAACTATCCTCAACTCAAAATAGACCCACAGACAGAGCCTCCCTGTTCAGCACACATCAGAAGCTTATACCCATCTATCTAACAATTTCTTGAAAGATGACCAATTCTCTCAGGTTCTGGAGAAATTGCCCTATGTAAATTCACAAGATCTGCACCAAATTTACATTTTCATCTTCCCCTATCCAAGGCTCATTGTCAGAATTCCAGAGAATCCCTATCAATGGGCTGTGCTGCCCCCTCCCTCATACCCACATAGACGTTGAAGCTCAGAGAACTGCTAGATGGTCGGTGGGGACCTTGTCACCTGTAAGAGGAGGGCTAAAATATACCTGCTCTGGGGCAAGCAAGATGGCTCAGTACAGAGTCACCCCCTGCTGTGCCTGATGACCTGGCATTGATCTTTGAGATGTTCATGGATCAAGGACAGAACTAACCCTGTAAGTTGTCCTCTAACTTTAACTCTCAGGCCATGGCACACATGTACCT
>JAQHUG010000116.1:4665791-4690090 GCA_028555095.1 Dicrostonyx torquatus | reverse complement strand
TCCAGTGCTCTGATGTAGGTCTCTGCCTCTGTTTCCATCTGTTGTTGGACAAAGGTTCTATAGTGATATTTAAGAAAATCATCAGTCTGACTACAGGGTAAGGCCAGTTCGGGCACCCTCTCCTCTATTTCTTGGGGTCTTAGCTGGGGTTATCCTTCTGGATTCCCAAGAATTTTTCTAGAGCCAGGTTTCTTGCTAACCCCATAATGGCTTCCTCAATCAAGATATCTCTTTCCTTGCTCTCATATCTGTCCTTCCTCCATCTTGACTATCCCATTCCCTCAAGTTCTTCTCAACTCTCCCCTTCTCCCCTCTTCTTTCCCTATTCCCCTTCCTTCTATCCCCACCCCCATGCTCCCAATTTTGTCAGGAGATCTTGTCAGTTTCCAATTTCCAGGTGGGTCTATATATGTTTTTATTTGGATTCACTTTATTACTTAGCTTCTCTAGGATCATGAACTATACTCAATGCCCTTTGTTTATAGCTAGTATCCACTTATGAGTGAGTACATATCATATTCATTTTTGGGTCTGAGTTACCTCACTCAGGATAATGTTTTCTAATTCCATCCATTTGCATGCAAAATTCAAGATGTCATTTTTTTTTTTTTTTACTGCTGAGTAGTACTCTAATGTGTAAATGTGCCATACTTTCTTTATCCATTCTTCAGTTGAGGGGCATCTAGGTTGTTTCCAGGTTCCGGCTATTACAAATAATGCTGCTATGAACATAGTTGAACAGATGCTTTTGTAGTACGGTTGAGTATCTTTTGGGTATATTCCCAAGAGTGGTGTTGCTGGATCCTAAGGTAGATTGAGTCCCAATTTTCTGAGAAACTGCAATACTGATTTCCAAAGTGGTGGTACAAGTTTGCATTCCCATGAGCAATGGAAGAGTGTTCCCCTTACTCCACATCCTAGTCAACATAAGCTTTCATTAGTGTTTTTGATCTTAGCCATTCTGACAGATGTAAGATGGAATCTCAGAGTTGTTTTGATTTGCATTTCCCTGGTAGCTAAGGAAGTAAAGCATTTCCTTAAGTGTCTTTTGGTCATTTGAAATTCTTCTGTTGAGAATTCTTTGTTTAGTTTAGTATTCCATTTTTTAATTGGGTTATTTAGAATTTTAATATGTTATTTCTTGAGTTCTTTATATATTTTGGAGATCAGTCCTTTGTCTGATGTGGGGTTGGTGAAGATCTTTTCCCATTCAGTAAATTGCCTTTTTGTCTTATTGTGTCCTTTGCTTTACAGAAGCTTCTCAGTTTCAGGAGGTCCGATTCATTTATTGTTACTCTTAGTGTTTTGCTATTGTGTTATATTTAGGAAGTGGTCTCTTCCCACTTTCTATTCTATCAGGTTCAATGTGGTCAGACTTATATTAAGGTCTTTAATCTATTTGGACTTGAGTTTTGCGCATGGTGATAGTAAGGATCTATTTTCTTTCTTCTACATGTTGATATCCAGTTATGCCAGCACCATTTGTTGAAGATGCTTTCTGTTTTCCATTGAATAATTTTAGCTTCTTTGTCAAAAATTAGGTGTTCATAGGTGTGTGGATTAATATTCCAGTCTTCAATTCAATTCCATTGGTCAACATCTCTGTTTTTATGCCAATACCAAGCTGTTTTTAATACCGTAGCTCTGTAATAGAGCTTGATGTCAGGGATGGTAATGCCTCTGAAAGTTCCTTTATTGTATAGGATTGTTTTGACTATCCTGGGTTTTTTGTTTTTCCATATGAAGTTGAGTATTGTTCTTTCCAAGTCTGTGAAGAATCGTATTGAAATTTTGGTGGGGATTGCATTGAATCTATAGACTGCTTTTGGTAGGTGTAATGTTCTCTGGCACTTTAAGAGAAAAGCCACGCCTACTCCCTCCCCCATCCACTGAGGCAGGCTGATCTTCAGCTTCCAGCCTGAGAACTCTCTTTTCTGTCTTCCTCTCGGAGAGGCAACTTCTGTCTCTTTCCCTACTTCTCCCATCCCCCCATTTCTGTCTGTCTTTTCTCTATCTCCTCTCTTTCTCCCTCTCTCTCTCTGTCTCTCCTCTTTTTCTCCCCTTCCCCCTTTCCCCTCCATAACCCTAATAAATGTTCAACTTTACATGGCGTGCCTATCCATGTCTCTGGCTCCTGCCTGCCTGCCACATGTCTCCCTGCCTGGGACCACTGCCTGGGACTGGCTGCTCTCAGGGCCTGCTGCCTGCCACCACATGGCCTGCTACCACTGCTTGGGGACCTACAACATTTCTGCTGCCTACTGCTGCCTGGGATCCTGCAGCATTTTTAATTTTTCCACAACAGTAGGATTGTCAGGTTTGCTATGTTGATCCTTCCTATCCAAGAGCATTGGAACTCTTTCCACTTTCTGGTATCTTCTTTAATTTCTTTCTTCAAAGACTTAAAGTTCTTGTCAAATAGGTCTTTCACTTCCTTGGTTAGTGCTACTCCAAGATATTTTATGTTATTTGTAGCTGTTGAGAAAGGTGATGTTTCTCTGATTTCCTTCTCAGCTTCTTTATCATTTGTGTATAGGAGGGCTACTGATTTTTTTTTTGAGTTGATCTTGTATCCTGCCACATCACTGAAGGTATTTATCAGCTGTAGAGTTCTCTAGTAGAGGTTTTGGGGTCACTTATGTACACTATCATATCATCTGCAAATAACAAGAGTTTGACTTCTTCCTTTCCAACTTGAATCCCCTTGATCTCCTTTTGTCATCTTATTGTTATGACTACAGCATCCAGAACTATGTTAAAGAGATATGGCGAGAGTAGACAGCCTTGTCTTGTTCCTGATTTTAGTGGAATTGCTTTGAGTTTCTCTCCATTTAATTTGATGTTAGCTATTGGCTTGCTGTATATTGCTTTTATTATATTTAGATAAAATCCTTGTATCCCTAATCTCTCCAAGACCTTTGTCATGAAGGAAAGTTAAATTTTTTCAAATGCTTTTTCAGCATCTGATGAAATGATCATATAGTTTTGTTCTTTCAGTTTATTTATATGGTGGATTACATTGATAGATTTTCATATGTTGAACCAGCCCTGCATCTCTGGGATGAAGCCTACTTAATCATGATGGATGATTTTCTGTGTTGTTGGATTCAGTTTGTCAGTATTTTATTGAGTATTTTTGCATTAATTTTCATGAGTGAGATTGGTCTCTAATTCTTTTTCTTGGTTGAGTCTTTGTATGATTTTGGTATTGGTAACTGTAGCCTCATAAAAAGAGTTTGGCAATGTCCTTTCTGGTTCTATTATGTGGAACACTTTGAGGAGTATGGGTATTAGCTCTTTTTGGAAGTTCTGGTAGAATTCTACACTAAAACCATCCGGCCCTGGGCTTTTTTGGTTGGGAGGTTTTTGATGATAGGTTCTATTTCCTTGCAGCTTATGGGTCTATTTAAATTGCTCACCTGGTCTTGATTTAATTTTGGTATATGGTATCTATCTAAAAAATTGTTCATTTCTTTTACATTTTCCAATTTTGTGGAGTTCAAGTTTTGATTGATTCTCTGAATTTCCTCAGTGTCTGTTGTTATGTCTCCCTTTTCATTTCTGATTTAGTTAATTTGGATGTTCTCTCTCTGCCTTTTGATTAGTTTGGATAAGGGTTTGTCAATCTTGTTGATCTTCTCAAAGGACCATGTCCCGACAAGTGGGACATGAATAGAACTGGATCTACCCTAGAGGGGAGGAATGAGGGGACAAAAAACACAAGAAATGGACAGCAAGTCTGTATTCTGATCAAGTTGCCAACTTTATTTTTTTTTCAGGAGTATTATATAACAAACAGGCAGGGGGAGGGTAGGATGCTGGAATGTCAGGTCTGGAGACATCTCTAGCTGACAGAAAGAGATTAAGGAGATATTCACAGTCTGTGACTGTTAATTAACAAAGGGAATGTTAATTACTTCTGAAGCCTGGGGCCCACAGGTTTCACAGGGAGATAAGACACTGGGTTATCTTTCTAGGCCCAGAACTTACCCTAAAGAGGCTTCTGAATAACTTACTTAACTTGTGAACTTAAGATGGCTATAACCAAAATACAGGTCTCTGCTCCTGGCAGAACCAGCTCTTTGTTTCATTGATTCTTTGTATTGTTTTGTTTCTATTTTGTTGATTTCAGCCCTCAGTTTGATTGTTTCCTGTCTTCTACTCCTCCTGGTTGAGTCTGCTTCTTTTGGTTCTAGAGCTTTCAGATGTGCTGTTAAATCTCTAATGTGAGCTTTCTCCTCTGTTTTCTTTATGTGGGCACTTAGTGCTATGAACTTTCCTCTTAGCACTGCTTTCATAGTGTCCTGTAGGTTTGGATATATTGTGCCTTCATTTTCGTTGAAATCAAAGAAGACTTTAATTTCTTTATTTCTTCCTTGACCCAGGGTTGGTTCAATACTTGACTGTTCAATTTCCATGAGTTTGTAGGCTTTCTGAGAGTAGTATTGTTGTTAAATTTAACTTTAATTCCTGGTGATCCGATAAGACACAGGGGGTTACTCCAATTTTTTTGTATCTGTGGATGTTTGCTTTCTTATCAAGTATGTGATCATTTTAGAGAAGGTTCCATGAGGTGCTGAGAAGAAGGTATTAATTAAGTTTGGGTGGAGTGTTCTATAGATGTCTGTTAAGTCCATTTAATTCATTACAACTGTGCTCTGATTTCTCTGTTAAGTTTCTGTCTAGTTGACCTGTCCATTGTTGAGAGTAAAGTGTTGAAGTGTCCTACTATTAGTGTGTGGAGTTTGATGTGCAATTTAAGTTTTAGTAATGTTTCTTTTACACATGTGGGTGCTCTTGTATTAGGGGCATAGATGTTCAGGATTGAGACTTCATCTTGATGAATTGTTCCTGCTATGAGTGTCCTTCTCCATCTTTTCTGATTGATTTTAGTTTGAAATTAATTTTGTTAGATATTAGGATAGCTATACCTGCTTGTTTCTTAGGTTCATTTGATTGGAAAACATTTTTCCAACTCTTTACTCTGAGGTAGTGTCTGTTTTTGAGGTTGAGGTGTGATTTTTGCAAACAGCAGAAGACTGGATCCTGTTTTCGTATCCATTCTCTTAGCCTGTGTCTTTTTATAGGTGAATTGAATCCATTGATATTAATGACCAGTGGTGGCTAACTTCGTTATTTTTTGGTAGTAGTATTTGTGTGTTTCCCTTCTTTGGGTTATGCTGGTGGGGAGTTTATCAGATGTCTGTGTTTTTGTGGGTGTAGTTAACTTACTTGGGTTGGGGTTTTCCTTCAAGTTCTTTCTGTAAGGCTGGGTTTATGGATATGTATTGCTTAAATCTGTTTTTGTCATGGAATATCTTGTTTTCTCCATCCATGGTGAATGAAAGCTTTACTGTGTATAATAATCTGGGCTTGCATTCGTGATCTCTTAGTGTCTGCAGCACATCTATTCTGACTTTCTTGGTTTTCATTGAGAAGTTGAGTGTAATTCTGATAAGTTTACCTTTACATGTTACTTTACCCTTTTCCTTCTCAGCTCTTAATATTCTTTCTTTATTCTGTATGTTTTGTGTTTTGATTATTATATGACAAGGGGATTTTTTTTTTGATCCAGTCTATTTGGTGTTCTGTAAGCTTCTTGTACCTTCATAGGGATATCCTTCTTCAAGTTGGGAAAGTTTTCTTCTATAATTTTGTTGAATATATTTTCTGTGCCTTTTAGCTGGAGTTCTCCTTCTTCTACCCCTATAATTCTTAGGTTTGGCCTTTTCATGGTGTTCGAGATTTCCTGAATGTTTTGTGTTAAGAATTTGTTGGGTTTAATGCTTTCTTTGACCAATGATTCTATTTCCTCTATAGTATCTTCAGAGTCTGAGATTCTTTCTTCTATCTCTTGTATTCTGTTGGTTATACTTGTCTCTGTAGTTCCTGTTCATTTACCCAGATTTTCCACATTCAGAATTCCCTTGGTTTGTGTTTTCTTTATTACCTCTATTTCAGTCTTCAAGTCTTGAACTGTTTCCTTCACCTATTTGATTGTCTTTTCTTAGGTTTCTTTGAGGGATTTATTAATTTCTTCCAATTTTTTGTTTGCTTTCTCTTCCATTTTTTAAAGGGAGTTTTTCACTTCTTCTTTAAAGGTCGCCATCATTTTCATAAAGTTAATTTTAAAGTCATTTTCTTCTACTTCTTCTGGGTTAGGCCGATCAAGTCTTCCTGTTGTGTGTCAGCTGGGTTCTGGTGTTACCATGTTTCTTTTTAGGTTGTTGGAGGATTTCTTGCATTGGTACCTACTTTTCTCTTCTTTCAAATTAGGCCGGCAGTGTCTTTGCATTTTGGTCCAATCCTTGCTGTGGCTGTCTGAGTATTTGGGAATTTTTCTTGGTCTGCTCTATACTGTCAATGTCTGTCTCAGAAAGCCCTCTGAGGTCTCTATATACCTGTCTCTTCGTCTTCTCTCCTGGGTTGCTCTCTTGGTGCTCTTTCTTTATCCCCTCAGTGCTGTAGCAAACTCTTGGTCCCCTTAGTATATACAAGCTCTCAGCTCTCAGGCAGGGTGTGGTTAGTAGCTTTGGGTGTCCAGTGGATGGGTTTGGGTTTAGGGGGAGCCTAGCTGCCGGAAACTCACTGCTGGCTGGCTAGGGAAGGGTCCCTGGGCTTTGTCCCAATGGGGAGGTCCTAGAGTGTGGGGCATCTGGCCGTGAGGTTGTTCACTCATCTCTTAGGTCCCCTCAGTATTGGAACAAGCTGTGTTTCAGAGTTCCACTGAGATTTCAGGCGAACAGGCAGGTTTGGGGGCGGGGTGTAGCTGATCATTTGTATGGTGGCTGGATGGGTTGGGGGTAGCCCAGCCACAGGAAAACTCCCTGCTGGCTGACTAGAAAAGCCAAGGGAGTTGGGAAAGGGTCCCTTGGTTTTGTCCCAATGGGGAGGTCCTAGAGAGTGAGGTGTCCAGTTGTGTGGCTCAGTGTGTCCCCTCAGCACTGGAGCAAGCAGAGTTTCCAAAGGAATATTTTAATAAGTCAAAGAAACTTAAAACAAGCACACGTGCACACAGAAACATTTATAAAGTTACACAGACGTACTGTGGCCACATTATTTTAACAGAGCACGTTTGGAAACATGTGTAGGCAGGCGGCAAAAGCCAGAAAAGCATAGAGGTGATCCCATTAAGGACCAAACTAGCAGTCAGAATCATGAGGACAAAACATTCACACAGTTTTAAAGTGGAAGGACAGGGGGAAAAAACGGATCCGTTGTAGAGAGTCAAACAGCTAGAGGGGCAAGGAGCCCAGAGTGATCCCAGCAGAAGCAGAAGCCAGGATTTTGGAAGGACAGGGGGAAAACAGATTTTTTTTTAAGTCCCAGAGTGAGGGAAACAGTAAACAGCTGGGGGTGGGGGTGGGTCAGAGTGATCCCAGCATAGGAGGCAGAAGCACAGCAAGCAGCTGATGGGAGAGCACCGTTCTGAAGGGACAGGTGATGGCCTCCATTGTCCTCAGCAGGTGGAAAGGGTCCGATTTAGATCCCCGAATCTGGAATGGAATGGGAGCTGGTTGCTCCTCCAGGTGGGGTGTCGGAGCCCCGTGGGCTATGGTGAGGTGGAAGTGGGTCCAGGATAAACCACAGGCTATGAATCAGCTGAGAAGGAGAGGTGGAAGGGGGGCAGGAGCAAGCATCCAGAAACCGCAGGCTACGGAGCCTGAGGAAGCCCCAGTTTAAAAGGATTTTTTGGTAAAAGGCTGCTCAAGGGTGTTTGAGTAATTGGCTTGGAATTCTAAGGACCCATTTTAAAAGTCTATGCCCCATGGGACTCAAGTCTGTTATGATATGTCCACCGAACAGAGCCTTTGAGACAAAATGGGGGTGAATGAGAAATGAGTGTGAGACGTCACCCCATGTCCAAGTCCCATCTCAGCTAAAGCCTGGCTTTTGCAGCATGGATCAGGCTCCCGGTGCAGTCTGTGGCTTCAATGGAAAACCCGAAAAGTGAATGGGTCCCCTCCGGGGACCCTCCTGGCATAGAGCAAAAGAAAGGGAACTCACCAAGTCCAAAGCTGAGTCTGGTGGAGAGCACCAGGGATGGATGTTTTCCAGCACAGCTCCATCTTGGTGGGACCGCCAAGATGTTAGGAATATTTTCTAACCAAGCTTCTCTGCCAGTGCAAAGAACTCCAATCAAACCAGATTAGGCCGAATCAAAAATGCCCACGTTTAATGAATGCCCCGTTCTTGGGTGACCTGGGTGACCAGGAGCATGGCAGGGGAAAGACAGAGAGAGAATATATGCAAAACCCGAAACCACGTGTTCCGAGGGCGAGCCTAAATACCCTGGGATCCTGACCCTCCCCAGGAGGGGTCAGCACTTGGCAGGCTGGGAATTGGAGTCCAAGTGCTTGGCAATTTCCAGGCCAGGGGCTGGGGTGACAGTTCCAACTCAATACTACATCCCAGACTCTTTGGATATAGAGTGTTAGAGGGCTGGGATCTCACTCAAGACAGGGCAGCTGATATGTAAACTAACACCTTTGAGAAGAAGATGCAAACCTGAACACCTGTTTTGGTTTAGATAAAAAGAATTTAAATTTAAATCTCTGCCAAGTAGTTTAATTAGGATTTTTTTTTTTTTTAGAATGGAGTTTTGTCTTATTTAACACTTTGCTAGAAAAGACAGGCCATTTGTTTACATTTCCCACTGTGGGAAGCCCTCCAGCCATAGTACTCACTCCACCTGGATTTAAAAGAAACCTTTGTTCTAAGCTTTATTACAGTGAAGCCATTTGAAAGGTTCGGAGAGGAAAGAAGGTTGTTGCTAATTCCATCTTGGGACTCCCTAAGAATCAGGCCTGAGGAGATCATGACTCCCAGAGTACTGAGAGGGGAGTAGCTTCGCCTAATTGCTTCAGGTTGGCAGGCAAAGCAGAGGAGAGGTCTTGCAGCGAGTCTCACTAAGCAGGCTGCTGGTAGTGATAAGCAAGCTGCTTAGCTAGTTCTCAGGCTAATCTCTCAGGAGCAGGCACTTTCTGGAACAAGACTCTAAATTACTTGTGTTTGGTCCGGGGATTACTTAACACAGGGAGGAAGAATTAGGATGACTTAGGTGCATTCTTTCCCTTTTCCATTTCATTCTCTAAGTGAACTTTATCTTTCTCTTTTAAACTAACACAGGACTTTATTTTCAAAAAAGAAAGGAAGGGAAAGAAAAAAATTGCATCCTGCATAAGATGTAACACAAACCACATTTTTAAAATGTCTTTATGTTATCTATTCAGAGCTTGCTTCATCCAACCAGAAAAATGGAAAATGAAATCTGGTAATTTTCAGGGGAGCGTCATGGGAATTTCAAGACCCCTGATACTCTTTCAGTGCAGAAATGAGGAAATTCATTGGTCTCCACTGGGACTTCCGGTACTTCCAGTGTAGCATTCACTCAGAGACCTTAGCTCCATTCTGTAGGCAGCAGAGAGATGCTGTCCTAGCATGGTGGGTTCCCACCTGCCTTTCCTTGTACTTTCACTGCCCAGGATACAGTCCTTAGCCTGTTGACCTGACCAACCATCCCATCTTGCTCAAGACTCTATTGATTTTGTTTTGGGCAACACACAAAGTTGGGTTTTGTAATAGAAACCGATGGGCTCACATCTCAGTGTGTGCTAAGCCAAAAAAAAAAAAAAAAAAAACACTGCTCAGACATAGGAGAATGGAGAAAGATTGATCACATACAGCAGACAATGAAGAGGAGTCATTGGCAAGGCAATGTCCTCCCTGAATGAAGAAAGACTGGAGGTTTTATTTGGGGGAGCCTATACCCATTTGCAATATAGTGCTGAGCATATTCCTGAACATGGTTGGTGTGAGGTCACGGAACATATGTGGAAAAAATTAAAATGACAGAAGAGAACATGTCCAAGCACGCCCAGGCTGCAGCACGAGGTGTCAGACAAGGATGCCTCTGGGCAGTTTTGGTTTCTGTCATGAAGTTTTAGTTGAAAAAAAGAAAGAAAGAAAGAAAGAAAGAAAGAAAGAAAGAAAGAAAGAAAGAAAGAAAGAAAGAAAGAAAACACAAAAGCTGCATTAAGGAAAGACTTTCCCTCAAATGGAGCAGGACCCACTTAGCAACTAGCAAACCTAGTTTGTCTATTGTTTTCCAAACAGGGTCACTTGCCTTGAAGATTCCTTCTGACCCCTTGCTTTATACAAAACCATAACACCCATCATGGGGAAAAAAAAAAAATCAGGCTTTTGAAAATAGAGTTTTCTTCCTTATTCATCGAGGCAACAAAAAGTAGACTTCTACAACAGAAAATGGCAGTATAAGTTCATATCTTTTCTTTTTTGTTTTTAAAATATTTATTATTTATCTAGATGTGCAAGGTAACAAGGTGTGCGTGCGTGCGTGTGCGTGTGTGTGTGTGTGTGTATTTATGAGTTTACATGTGAACCCAGGGCCCAGGAGCCCAGACGAGGGCAGCAGATCCCTGGAGCTGGAGTAACGAGCTGTTGTGAGCTGCTCAATATGGATGCTAGAAACTAAACTCATCATCTTCACCAGCATTAAGTACACTCGGCTGCTAAACCATCTCTCCAGCCCCAAGGCTTATTTCTGGGAGTAGACTCAGATCACATCTGCTCTCTCTTCCAGGATCAACCTCCTGCCCATAGAATAAGAACAGCCGTTTTCTCAGTTGAGACATTCTAGTGCACAGGGATTCCTCTTTGTAAACACTTCTCCACTCTGAGCAGATGGGAGGGTTTTCTAAGGCCTGGAAGATTCCTCCATGCCTGGACCGCACTCTTAAGTAAATATGATATGAATTTGTAAGGTGTTTACTGGCATCAAGGAAGTAAAATTCCTTCATGTTTTAGGGGATGGAGAAGGAAAATTGTTTTGATCTCAGTTGTGTTTGTAAGAAATTCAAAAGGTAGATACATGACTGTTTCTGCAAGTTATATGGCTTTCAAAAATCACACCTACTGGGGGATGGAGAGATGATCAGAGGTTGAGAGCACTGGCTGCTCTTTCAGAGGACCCAGGTTCAATTCCCAGCACCCACATGGCAGCTCACAGCTGTCTGTAACTCCAGTTCCATGGGATCTGACACCCTTGTACAGACATACATGCAGGCAAAACATCAGTAAAATAAATAAAATATCATAAAATAAAATAATTATTTTTAAATCACATATTTTAGAAAGTCCTACTTGCAAGGCACTACAGCTCACATAAAACACCTGGGGACTCTATATGCTGAGATTCACTGACATTAAAATTTTTGTTTTATTATAAATTCTTTATATTAACACCCAGTTTAAAATCCCCAATTATTATGACCTCTATGAGCATTAAGCAGGAAATCCAAGTATTTCATGGAATAGGCTGACAAATACCATAACCTCAGAATTTCAGAACTAGAAGCAGTCCTCTTCCACTCTCTGTCCTAATAGCTTCATTAAGCTCATATAATGAAAAATATTATTTTTAATTTCTAATCCCCTTTAAAATTTTATCCCGGGAGGCAATATTTTTTCACTACAGAACTTTGCAAAAACAAACAAACAAACCGTATTTGTCTATGTCAGCTGACGGCAGCTCACAGGAGTGTGTGTCCTGAGGCATCTGATCATAAATAGACTCAAACAGCTTTCAAATGACTGCCTACCGTCAGCTCCATCTCTAATGTGACGTTTCTACATTAGTTTGACATATTTACAAGTGTCTGGAAAGATTTCTTAGATAACAAGCATTTTTTTTTTGTCATGCAGGAAGATATTGAGGTGGCCTAAATGCTACATGTAACCTTTTCTCTATTTTCTGTAAGCGGAAAACTATGGGAGTCATTTAAGAACTGCTGAGTGTAGGGATTAGAAGAGGTGAGGACATCTTTCCTCGCTGTTTAATTCTAACTAAACAGTTTAAAGAGTGGGAACAAAATGTATGATATAAAATAAAACCATCTGGATGACATTCAAGACTACGTGTTATTTACAGCCAGAGGGTAGGTGAATCAGAATATTAATAAGGTTGACTTAATCCAGATTGGTTCAAATGCAGACTAGTGTGAGCTCAGAGTGTTGAATCCGACATTCCTTAGCCAGACACCCTTGAGGATGGGGAAGCTGGGGTTCATGTGAAGCTGGGGTTCGATCAGATCTACAATAACCTAGAAGATGAAGGGACACACGTCACGTGTGTCTGTAAGAGTCTTTTCAGACCATGTCGACATGTGGAACAGTAACTGAGGGAGAAAGACCCATCCTGAGTGTGGTAGCACCATCCAACAGTCTAGCAGCCAGGACGGTAAAACATCAGGACAAAGAAGTAGTTAATGGAGGTGTGCGTGCCCCTCTTTGCCCCTTGGGGCCACCTACTGATGCTTTTGTGACCTCCAGGTCAGGCGCTACTCAGCTTCTTCAATCTGTTAGTGTGGACTCAACATCAGCAACTGACCGGGAAGCTTCCGGCTCCCCACCATTGCAGTAGGCCTGCGTCTTTGGTCCTCGTTGGCCCCTCCTTGTTCTGAGGCATCGAACACGGGTTCTGGATTCTTGGCTATTTCAGCATGCTGGTGCCCCCACAGAGTGACACCCAGTCAAGGCCAGCCTAATAAAACCCTTTCGCATCAGTTTTATTCCTCTAGAGAACCCTGACAATCTCCAGGGAAATAAGACACTTCTGGCTAAATGGCCTTTTCAAGGACTCGGTGCTTGTAAATGGCAGGTCAGTCCAGCTTTTGTCTGATTCAGCTCTTGCTGGTGCTGTTGTACATACTTGCAGGATAAAACCAACCTCCTTCCAAACACAGGCTAAAGCAGAGCTTTGCACAACCAGTTTCTCAGCCTCCGACTCACAGTGTACTCTTCTCACAGAGTTAATGGGCTCCACACCACAGCTGCATTGCTATGTTTAGAGACGTTTAGAGAGAACTGGCTTGCCCACTGGGCACACTATAGAAGGTGGACATCTACTCTGCAGGACAGTCAATGTCACCCTCACTCACTCTCTGTGCAGTCCATGCTCTGTACAATGACAACATCAGATGTTTGGTTAGCATCCCAACAGCTGACGCCCGAAGTTGCCTGTGGCTGACAGATGGCTGACCCGAGGGAGGAACTGGGTCCACACATAATCAGAACTGGCATGGGAACAGTGCTGGTGATGTTCTCTGTCCTCATTTTGGTGGTGCGTTATGAAACACAAAGCCACAATGTAAGCGTTAGATGGAGGGGCAGTGAGATGGGGCGAACGGTTTGTCAAGTTTCTTCTGTTATAAGAGGTAAAAGGTCAACTCAATTTAATCCTTCCCTAAGCGGGAAGGCCATCAACCTTTCGACACAGCAACAGTGTGCAGGCCTAGTGTTCCTTTCAGGTCTGGCTTGATCCAGGGGTCTTCATGGCCTTTGGCCGTTGCTTGGCTCATTGGTCTGTAACTTAAATTTTGCTTTGCTTCCTTAAAACTTTCTCTGTAATACCTGTCTTAGGGTTTATATTGCTGTGATGAAACACTACAACTAGATGCAACTTGGGGGAGGAAAGGGTTATTTGGCTTACACTTCCATATCACTGTTCATCTTCAAAGGAAGTCAGGACAGGAACTCAAACAGGGGAGGAACCTGGAGGCAGCAGCTGATGTAGAGGCCGTGGAAGGGTGCTGCCTACTGACTTGCTCCTCATGGCTTGCTCAGCCTGCTTTTCTATAGAACCCAGAACCACCAACCCAGAGCTAGCCCCACCCACAATTGTCTGGGCCTTCCCCTGTCAATCACTGATTAAGAAAACACCTTACAGGGCTGTCTAAAATCCAATCTCATGGAGCCATTTTCTTAACTGAGGCGCCCTCCTCTCAGATGACTTTACTTTGTGTCCAGTTGGCATAAAAACTATCAAGTGCCATGTGTTTTCATCTAACCCCAAGCCTCTCCACTCCTCCAATTTCTCCCTTATATCCCCCACATTTCCCTTCCAACCTCATGCACTTTGCTTTTAAGCCCACTGAGCTAAATTAGCACTGCCTGCATGGATGTGGGGGCAGGACCATCTGCCGGCATATGTGGAGTCTCTCCGAAGTCACATTCCCGGAGAAAACTGACCCTCACTCTGCCAGCAGCCATCAATTATCTTAATTTGTTTTTTTTTTTGTTTTTGTTTTTGTTTTTTTTCCCAAGTTGGTTTGATCCACAGAGAAACCTTCATGACTGCAACGACCTGACTTTGTATGGCAGAATCCTGGGAAAGGGACGGGGGTCTTATATTCTACAGGTCCACAAGAACCTTCTTTTGCTCTGATACCAAGAAAAGCACGTATCTGTTCATAACCCAGCCTCTGAACTCAAGGCCTTTGATTTCCTAGTTGGCCAGTTCAAGTTCTCCTATCACCAAGAATCTTCCTCAGAGTCCATCCAGGCTTCAGAACCCTTGCTTGGCTTCTCCCCATGTTCCGGAACCCCTCCACCACTTCTACTGGGGACACTTCAAAGGAGAGCAGAGCGTGCACACTACCACTGCCCTGGGTGGCAACTTTTTTTTTTTTTTTTCAGAAATCACCAAGTGACTGGTCTAAAAAAATCCATGGAAAATAGAACATAATATACAAACATGGAATCAATAAGAGCTTGCTGAGTTCACACTGGTACTTTAAGCCACTCAGCAATCGTCTTCTTTCCAGCTAAAATGAGTCCCTTCTCTGGGAGGAGCCAGCTCTGCTCCTGCTCAGTGGATGTGGTCAGAAGGGCAGGTGAGCCTTTCCTGCTGCCTCCCCACACTCGAACACTGGTCAGAGGCGTTAGAGCAGAGCACAGAGGAATCTCATAGTGAGGACTCAGAGTCATGTGATTGCACAATAAGAGGGTGCATGAGGACATAGCTCATTCTAGGAGAAGCCCCCTGCCACTGACTTTTGGAAAGATGTCTGAAAGATGAGTATGGGTGATTACCCAAGTAGGTGAAGGTGAGGAGCACCGAGGGGTGGGAAGGAAGCAGGAATATGCACAGGAAACTGATTCTGCATAGTAAGAGGACCAGGCACAGGGCAGGTGAGAATGTGGGGGAGAGGCTGTGCAGGAGGCTAGGCACATGACTCAGTGTGTGAATTACATGGGAACACACACTGTCACAGGTTAAAGTACAACACACGTGCAGAGTGGACCAGAGTTATCAGGGAGGTGCTGCTCCAAATAGTTATTCATAATTCAAAACAGTAATGGCTATTGTTCTATACATATACAATGCACAAAGAGTATTTGAATGTACACACACGTAAATAATTTTTATATTCTTTGAGTTCACGATTTTTGTAGTATCTAAATGTGTGTCCCACAGGGAAAGTATCTGTAAAACAATATTTTAAAAGGCAAACATAAAACCATTCCTACAGGACTCTGTTGAGAGCAGGTAAAGTAGGTAAAATGAAAATCCACATGGCAGGAACTAAGTTAAATTACCCATGTGCTAATATCCAATGAGAGGCACTTCAGAATAAGTGAATTGATGGGCAGGTGCAGAAGAAATGTTTCCGTTGGTAGCAAGCACGTGCCTTCTTGCCCAACTTCCTCACATGTACACACACACACACACACACACACGAAAGTTAAAAACAAAACCTTTTTTAAAAAAAACAACTTGCAGATAAGTTTCTCTAACTCACACATATACACACTCACACATACACACGCGCACACACACACACACACACACATTGTACAAGGGCTATGTTCCAAATTTTAAATGGTTTGTCTGAGATGATGTGGTGGGAATATGAAATGCTTTTGCTTCCTAATTTTTTAATTTATTCCGAGTGCTATTAAGATAAGTAAGTACTAGAAAATTACAACCACTTGAAAGTTTCAATTTTTTAAAAGAAAATTTGAATCTTGAAAGGAAATATACAACGGAGTGCTTTCACAAGCTTAATTTTAACATGCCACCTCATGGAGCTCAATTGTCTTTGTCTTCTACAACCTGTGTGCAAAGCCCACAGGACACACAGGTTGCAGAAAGGTGTGCATGTATGTCCCTCATTCCAGACACAAGGCCACGGCCAAGACCACGGCGAAGAGCCAGGCACCCAGCTCCTTTCCGGCAGCCTCTGAGTAGAAATAAGCAGAGTATCTGCTTACTGCCTTCACAGCCTCAGTTGCCCAAATACGACCTGTGGAATTTTCTGGAACTGGAGGCAGTTCATGCTCCCTCTCTGGCTCTGTCACTTGCTCTCTGAACATCCCAGAACTTGACTCCCTGACTGAGCACAAGTGGAAGCAGACACTTCTTGCTCACTCACTGTATTCTCTGATTGTTCGGGAGAGTGAGTGCAAAAAGAGCCATGCGAGCCCTGAAGAGCTGTCTGTGCAAAGGAGAAGCCTTGCTTGGCATAAGAAGGGTTTTCACCTAATTTGAAGGGAAAGCGATGGAGCTTCCAAGGGTGAGGCTGAGATGATCACACTTCATTTAGGAAAAGAGGCTGAAGTTAGCATCTCCCTCCCTTTCCCTCTTCAGAAGATCTCTCAGACAGTGCAATACACCCTATAATGTCTGCCATCACTGGACAAGGTCCCAAAGCCCACCAGTAGTGGTACTGCAAACCCCGAGCTTCAGAACTGAAAACGGGGTCTCCACAAAGACACGTAAGAGACAAACATGGGAGCAGGCCATCTCCTCCTCCCTGAAGATGAGCCAAGTTTAGTTAGGCTCTTCTTCCTTTCTCATTACGGATTTGTGCCGTGCGCACAGTCCCCACTTACTCAGTGCTGAGGGGTCACTTCCAGGCTGAATGCTCTGGCTTCCCAGCTCCCATCCGGATGACTGAGCTGTGGAAGATGGAGATTTTACATGTTTAGTTTCTTAAGTAAGCTTTAATGAATCAGTTTAGCTTTAGCAGAAAATGTATTGAAATGTATTTGCTCGAAGTAAATATTTAAATATCATATTCATCAGGGAAGGAAGAAGCTTATTTAATTATGCCTGGTTGATTTACTTTAAGCAGCTTTGGTTCCCTCCCTTTAGGTTGATTAATCATCTTTTACAGTGCACTATCTCCTGTCCTGGTGGGGCCACAACAAGGTTAACCATGCCAAAGCAATTGACTAGCGCAGGCCAGTTAAAAAAAAAAAAAAAGAAAAAGCATTCCTGAGTGTGGGGATTTCACAGTTGGGTGCTGACACACTAGAGAGCACCTGGCTGTTCGGAAAAGGAAATAATTGCAATCATGAGACCCCGTGCCTATTAAACCACAAGATTTTGATTCACATGTAGACAATAAACAAGGAAAGTCCTATAAGTGTCCTTTGAGTTCCTTAGAACAGATAAAGAGCCTCCATCGAGAGACCAGAGTACATCTAGGAGAACACCCGTGTCGGTCTATTATTCCCACCCTCTCATCTTGGCTCTAAGGGGTGATGTTGGGGTGATTGGTCTCTCAGAATCAAAAGAAGCCTGAGTTCCTCTTTCTGAATGATTGACACCAAGTCCCTCACACCACCTTGGAGTGAGGAGGCAGAAAAATGTCAGTCCCAAAGGAATTCTAGGTAGAGTCCTCTCAGTGCTAGTGTGGGAAACCATGTCATAACATGTGGGATAAGCTGAAAAGGTAAACATTGAACTACAATGTAACCTAGCCATGCCATTCTTGGGTTCCAAGACATGGAGTTTTTCAGTGCTCCAACTGGGAAAACCCATGAACTAGGATGTCGGACATCCCATGAGCCATCACCTTTCAATGTCTCTGATTAAGGCTCTCTATCCTTTCCCTGCAGTGTGGGAGGAAAATGTGGTAAATGTACACAATGGGAGGTATTTACTGATTTATTTACTTGTGGGTCTATGTGGGGTAGATACTCCAGATACGCATATCATCATCTATGCCTATGACAGCTAGAGGCATCTTCCTTTCTCATGATCTACCTTATTATTGTTATTATTTTATAGACAATACCTTTCACTGAACCAGGAGCTCATTGACTGGCTAGACTAGCAAGGCCCTGAGAGTCTCCTGTCTCCAGCCTGTCCCCAGAGCATGCTGCAATGACTGGCTTTTCTGTGGTTTCTATGGATGGAGACTCAGGTCCTTACCCTTATGCAACAAACACTTTATTCACCAAGTTCAAATCAACCATAAAGAAGAATACAATTACTTCGTGAGGTAGGAAGTAAATGGAATTTGTGGTCATTCTGTTAAGCAAAATAATGCAGACAGACTCAGAAAAACCAACAGTGCATGGCTTCCCTCCTATGTAGAATCTAGGGAGGAATAAAGAGAAAGAAAAGAGCCTCCAGATGCCCAGAAAAGATGCAAAAAGGTGTACCAAGTCACCCAGGGATGCCGGGGGAGAGGGAGCTGATTTGATGGGACCAACGGATGAAATGCACTATGGGAAGTTAGCTCAGTGAAATGGCTGCAAAACTTGGGTCACTGCATCATCAAAATACCAACAGACCATGGGCAGTAAATAAACCCCGATGCAGAGGAGGGAGGAGGCCACCCTGTGCACAAAGCCGCTAATAGCTGTGCCTCTCAGAACTCAGTTCTTAGAACAGCAGCCAGTGCACCGCAAAGAAGGAGCCCACCCAATAAAGCAGAGATGTGTAGCCGTGAACTGGCTTTCAGGGTCTTTGCATCAAAGGATGTGGAGACAGGAAAAACTAGACATACCCTGGCCTGCTGCTTCCATAGGTGGTTAATCTCACCTGAGCTTTTCACTTTTCTGTCCATGTATTTATGTTTATTATTTTATAATATTTATCTTTTTTGAAAATGATTTAAGAAGCCGGGGGGTGGTGGCGCATGCCTTTAATCCCAGCACTCGGGAGGCAGAAGCCGGTGGATCTCTGTGAGTTCGAGACCAGCCTGGTCTACAAGAGCTAGTTCCAGGATTGGCTCCAAAGCTGCAGAGAAACCCTGTCTCAAAAACAACAACAACAACAACAAAAAAAAACAAAACAAAAAAAAGAAAATGGTTTAAGAGATAAGGTAAAAAATAATCGCACATATTTGTGGTACAAAAGCATGGTGTTTTGAGATACACATACTTCCTAAATTTGGCTAGTTAACATCTATGCACTACCTCATATATATATCATTAAGGATGAGGAAGAATACTTAAAATCTGCTCTCATCAACTTTTTTCTCTGAATATTTTTTTTATTTTTTTTTTAATTTTACATGGATGAGTGTTTGCCCATGTATAGTGTATGCATTTGTACCACATGTATGCATACACACAGAGGCCAGAAGAGGGTGTCCTGGAATTGGAATTACCACATGGGTGGTAGAAACTGAACTCGGGTCTTCTGCAAGAGCAGTAAGTGCTCTTAACGGCTAAGCCACCTCCACAGTCCCCTCTGGAGATTTGTTTTATTTTTAAGTATGTGTATTACATGTCAGTGTGTATGTGCACGTGGGTGCAATGCCTACAGAAGCCACAAGGGGGTGTCAGATGCCCTGGTAACTGGAGGTTTTTTTTTTTTTGTGAACCACTCCATGTGGTTGCTGGAAATGAGTGAGAGTCCTCTGCAAGAGCAGCCAGTGCTTTTAACCCCCGAACCATTTCTCCAGCCTTCTTATCAACTTTCAAGAGCACCATGCATCACTATTGGCTATAGTTACCAGGACACATAACAGATCTACTGAATTTATTACTGTCATCTAACTGAGATTTTGAGTCCATGGACAAGCCCTGCCCAGCCCTTTGTGCCTCCTACCATGGTAGTTTTTCTCCTTGGAGTTCACCTTGGACAACTGACTAGAGAATGAAGAACTGCTTGTTTTCTGCAGAAAATGCAGTTATTTGTTTCTGGGACTCAGTCAGCATATTGTCTTGTTTCATGCGTGTTTCTGTTTAAAATCATAAAATTTACTATATGCGTTCATTGACTGACACCAGACTCCTGGCCAACAGCTATGACAACCTGCACCCAAATGAGGCCTCTTTCTTCTAGCTAGAGGGCACAGGACAGCTTTCTTGTCCTGGACAGCATGATAGACACACCCTACCTGTCAAATCTATGTTAAAAATAAAATCATCAACAAAAATATGAAATACAGAGAAATTACACTAAGTACCTTGCAAAAAAGTATTATAATGTGAGACCTGAAACAAAAGAAATATATGATGTCATTGTGTCCAATTTAGCAGGAAGTGTGCTTGCCAGAGGATATGAGATATTTTTATTGTTCTGCTCATGACACACATATGAACATCAAATCGCCAGCAGCACCAGCTTTGAGAATCTTCCTGGATGTTTGTCACAGTGACAAATACCTGAGGACAATATATGAAAGGACAAAATATAGATTTTGGTTCATAGTTTCAGAGATTTCAATTCCCGGTCTCTGGGTTCCATGGCAAAGGGCCTGGGATAAGCATAGCATCCTAGTAGGGAGGACATGACAGGGCAAAGCATCACCTCATGGCAGCCAGTAAGCAGAGAGGAAAGGAGAAAGAGACCCAGGACTAGCTACAGCTCCAAGAAAGTGACCCACCTCCTTCATGAGGCTCCACCGCCGAAAGTTTCAGCCACCTCTCAATGCTATCAAATTATGAATCCGCCTGTGGATGAATCCCTTGATTAGGTCAGAGTGGTCAGGACTCTGTAATCTCAGTGATGGATCCAGGAGCTGAGCCCACTATTGAGGGGAGGAACACTTCATATTCAACCCACAACAGGGCTACAAAGAAATTTTATCAAGTGGATGCATTCACAAATACAGAATCTAAATAATGAGACTCTTGGCCCCACAGAGTGGCTGTGTTTGCGTCGCCCAATAATTCAGACCACATTTAAATAACTCATCATCCTGAATTACTCTCAATATTCGACTGAAAGGAACAAGTGATTAGGACAGGCACACCCAGGGAAGCGTGTGTGATAAATTTTAAACTAGTTGACAGAGAAGGTTTTTAAACAGTTGCACCACAAGGAATGGTTGATCCTAGAGCTGCGAGGCATGCTAATTAAAGTTATTTGATCCTTGTGGAATCACGGCGCACACATGTAGCAAATAAATATGTGCGATTATTAGCTGTCAATCAAAACAAAGCCTACCTTGGCAAAAGTTGTGCAATTGATTTAAAAAAAGAATGAAAGTAACAATGGATGAATGTGGGAAACACAGAAAGTTGGGGTGAATGGAGAGAAAGAAGCGGTCTGTGGAGGAGGCACCTTTGCCTCTGCACCCGTCAGTATTGACCTCACTGCCCCGTGTCAGACACTCTTCACATGCTTCCAAGTGATCCAAGGAGGTGTGTCTATGTGGAGCGGAAACCCCTCTGGAGGAGTGTCAGGAAAAGATCGGCCTGTCAGGAGTGGTGCAGGAGCATAAATGAAAACAAGGAAAAGGTATGGGAGGGACCGCAGCTCTCAGTCCTGCTTTTCCTTAGCCTTATCCTTGGATTTTCCTGACTTTCGTGGCTAGGGTTGTGCTCCAGTAGCACAGTGTTTGCCTAGCATCTGTAAAATTTATCTTGCAGAGGAAGGAAAGAAGAGGGAGACAGGAAGAGAGGGGGGAGGGAAGGAGGAAGAAGAAAAATTTTAATTTTCATTTTTATTTTGTGTTCATCGGTGTTTCACCTGCATGTATATCTGTGCATCAAGTGCATGCCTGCTGCTCATAGAAGACAGAAAAGGATGCCATAGCCCCTGGAACTAGAGTTAGACCGTGGTGAGCCTCCATGTGGGTACTGAGGAGCAAACCTAGGCTGGCTAGAAGAGCAGCAAGTGCTCTTAGCTGCTCAATCATCTCCAGTCCCCAAGATAAATTCTTATAAAGAGGCTTGTTTATTGTTATTGTATGCATGTGTTTGCCCACATGTATGTCAGAACACCACAGTCTACAGTGCCTGAGGAGACTAGAAGAGGGCACCAGACTCCCTGGAACTGAAATTAGAGACAGTTGTGAGCAGCCACGTGGGTGCTGAGAATTGAACCTCGGTTCTCTGTAAGAGCAACAAGTGCTCTGAACCACTGAGCCATCCCTCCAGGCCAGGAAGGGTTTTCTGATGCCCACTATATCTTATATTTGCTCAAGTTTAGCATGGAGATTACGGGGCTATTCACAAGGATTTTTTTTTTTAAATATCATCGGAGGTGAGATGCCACACAGTGTCCCGTGTACAGTAAGCATTGTTTCCATTTCGTCCTTACAACAGTACATGGCTGCAACAGCCATTCAACTGTTAGGTGGCTCCTCTGAACCCACCTGTGCTGGGCCTTTGAAGACTTTAACTCCCTAAGACATTTTTGGTTGATAAAGACTCTGATACTCATTTAAAGAATGTCGCTTTGTAGAGCTGCAGAATAGAGAAAGGGAAGCTGTGAGAATCATGGCCTTGAAAGACTTTTTTTTTGTACCAATTCAGACATTTTCAATACGCCTATGCTTTTGCCATCCTATTGTGGAAAAGAGCGACTGCTGACCTTCCTGTTGCATAGAAACCTCTTGACCACAGCCCAGTAGTGAAAAGAACCTTTTAGTCATGCCTCTCAGCAACATGAACCAGACAAAACCATGGCTGTTGGGATTTGTGCCTCTCCTTTCTCTCACCTGTAAAGAGGAACGAGCTTCACCTCAAACTGTGGAAACTGAGTGCACCCCTCTACCCACACCAGCCTGCTCTCTTCATCCGTAGGTGAACATATCACAAGGCAGAATCCAAAGCCATGACAGTGCTCCAGATGGGCTCATATGTTTCAATTTCTGCTTTGCACTGACAAGAGAAAAGCAATTCAGAATCTCTTATGAGGAAAAAGAGGTTTGGAGGGACCATTTTGTGTCTTCACAGCAATGCTGCTGCGGCTCTTGGTGAATAGCAAGTAGCATCAAAGAGACAAAGAAGGGACAGAAAGGAGGAGAGAGAAGAAGATGGAGGGAAGGCAGAGGAACAAAAGAAGATGGGAGAGCAGGAAGGGTAGACAGCAGGAAGAGGAGAGAGAAGGAGAAAAGGATAAAGGAAAGGAAGGAAGTGGAGGAAAAAAAATCTGAAATAAAGTATTATAAAAGTTGCCAACAACCTCCAGATGCCCCCCATGAAGTCAATTAGCAGTTGTGTTTGATTCTTTTTAGGTATGGGAAAACAAGCCTCCTGTATAATCATTCACATAAAAGTGGGCTTTGTAGTAAGAGACCACTTGTTTGTTCCCGGCTACTCAGCCCCAAAAATAATCATACAGAAATCTGTATCAATTGCAATACTGTTTGGATAGTAAACTTAAGTGTATTTCTGGCTTACTCTTATATCTTAAACTATCCCATCTCCATTAATCTGTGTTTCCCCACGTGGCTGTGTGGCAAGGTTCTGGCTTGTCTGTTCCCAGAGGTGGCTACATGGCATCTCCTGACTCTGCCTTCTTTCTCCCAGCATTCAGTTTAGTTTTCCCTGCCTAGTTCTGTTCTACCCTATCACAGGCCAAGACAGAATCTTTAGTCATTAACCAATAAAAACAACAAATATACAGAAGGACTTCCCATATCATTTTCCCCTTTCTGTTTAAATAAAAAAGGTTTTAACTTTAACATAGCAAAATTACATATAACAAAACAGTTACCAAGCAAGAATTAAAGTTGTAATATTTATATCTACTTTATCTCTTATCATAACTAAAAAAACTATGATTATAACTATTCTTCAACTCCATAAAAGACTCCAGAATGATATAATATTACCTAAGTAAACAGGAAGTGCATTGTAGGCAACTTCCAAAACTCTAGAATTGACGGAGACATCTTGCTGCCTGTACAGTCACCTAAAGTTCTACTGTAATGTTGCAGGTACAAATCTTCAGCCTACTTGCTCATAGTATCTGGCAGACTTTTCCATGAAGCAGGAAATTTCAAAGACAGGTCCACCTATATTGACATTTTGTCAGTTACTTTCTTCTGTATCTTGCAGAATGTCTGGCAGACTTTTTCATGAAGCAGGAACCCCAAAAGACCATCTCACCTTTAGGCAAGTTGAAGTCATTTTACTGTGGGTCCTGCATGTCCAGTTTACATAGCATAACATCAAGCAGTCCAGGCAAGACCAGTTTCTTCCCAAATGGCTAGCAAACTCCATGAAGAGCCGCTTGAATGCCTATCATCCTCTTGAAGTAGATTGGTGTTGCCAGGACAAGATGTGTCTCATTGTTATGAAAAGTCCTAAATTCTTAAAACATTTAAATGCCATATTCTGTTAGTCTTTGAAAGATTTGAAGAATGCCTATCTAACTGAAATATATCTCTATATATCTAGAAAACTTAACTAATACGACTACAAGCTTGACTGTTAATGATGATTATCTATTAACCTATATTTCTTAATTATACATTACATTTTAAAATGAGCTGCACAAATACAATACCTTAATAAAG
>JAQHUG010000116.1:4633202-4659789 GCA_028555095.1 Dicrostonyx torquatus | reverse complement strand
CCACCATGTATGTGGTTGCTGGGAATTGAACTCAGGACCTTTGGAAGAGCAGGCAGTGCTCTTAACCACTGAGCTATTCTCCAGCCCAGGCAATTCTTTAAAAACTTTTTTATTCTTCTGAGCTTGTTTATGACTTTGTTTTAAACAAATAAAATATCCTACCCCATCTCACCCATGTTCATCTCTTTTCTTTTTCTTTCTTTTTTTGTTTTTGTTTTTTACTTTTTTGTTTGTTTGTTTGTTTGCTTTTCAAGACTGGGTTTCTCTGTGTAGTTCTGGATGTCCTGGAACTTGCTCTGTAGACCAGGATGATCTTGAACTCATTGAGATCTGCCTGCTTCTGCCTCCCAAGTGCTGGGATTGAAGGCGTGCGCCACCACCGCCTGGCTCATCTCTGTTTTCTGACCAGGCCACTTAATGATCAGAAGCATTGACAGCCCAGCTCTGTCTTTTCCACACAGAGGCAGATACCTTGACAAAGCCAGCACAGTTCTGAGAAGCCTTCCACCTGGGGCACTAATTGCTATTCAGGGCTAAATCCTTGGAGCCTGGAGAGTTTCCTCTTCCTGGAGTCTTTCCTGTCATCCTGACTGGATTAACTGACTATGCAACTGAGTTCTCTTCAGCATGCCTACCCTCTGAAGACACCACACTGGGAAACCTGAGATATAAGAAGGCAGGGGGCGTTCAGTAAGTATAAATAGGCATGAGCAGATGGCAGTCTTCCTCCCGACAGACCAGCATGGTGGCCGGCTAATCTGCAAACGCCACAACACCCATCTTGGCTGGCCACTGTGAGGATGTTAGCGAAGTGCCAGGAGCCTGGGGGAAACGGGGTTTTAGAGGTAAGCTTTCAGTTTATCTTTAGTTGGTTTACTTTCTACTATTTCTTTTGCCTCTTTAAGTGTTTTAAAATTGAAGATTTGTTTTATTTTCATTTATGTGTATGTGTTCTGTGTGTGTGTTTGCACGTGCATGAGAGAGAGAGAGAGAGAGAGAGAGAGAGAGAGAGAGAGAGAGAGAGAGAGAGAGAGAGGACTACATACACAGGTGCAGGAGCACTCAGATGTCAGATTTTAAGCCATCTGATGTGGGAGCTGGGAACTGAACTCTGGTCAGCAAGGGCTCTTGACCACGGCTCCTTATTTTGTTTCTGTGGTCTTTGTTTTGCTTTGCTTTTTCAGTGAGTGCATTATGACATTTTCATTTATAGTTCAGCCGATCCCCTCACCAGCACCTGTCCCTCTCCCCCATCTCCCTGACCCTACTGCATGCCTTGTCCCCTTCCATCCCCAGCATCCCTCTTTCCACTTTCACATGACATGTGTTCTGTTCCTTCTGGCCTCCTTCCTTAAAGCCTCTCCCCTCCCCCAGGGTTCCAACTCTAGTTTTCTGGTCTATCCCCTCACCCTCTCACACGTAAATGCACAAAATAAAAGTTAGAAGCTAGGAGCCGCACATGAGCGAGCCTATATGAGAACACTGTTTCCTGCTTTGTCTCCAGCAAAGTCAGATTAGCAAAACCATGAATTATGAGCAGTCGGGATGGGAAGGGAAAAGACATTCAAGACGGTTTGGGGAGAATGTGGTTTTGCTTTCCCTTCCTGCCTTTTCAAACTGTGAAATGATGTTTGATAAACTAAAATAGAACAAAGGCCAAAATAACCCCTGTGTTATCCCGAGTGCCTTGGCTCAGGTAGGATAAACACCCAACCATCAGAGTCCTCCCAGCAACAGGACATCAATCATTTCTTCGGCAGAGGCAGGCTTTGGAGGCTGGTGGTTCTGTGACATTCCTGAAGCCTCACATCCCATCTTTCTTCCTTATCACTCCTATGTTGACATTCCCTCCTCCTGGCTGTCATCCCCTGGTCACAAGACAGCTGATCCAGCTCCAGGTATCACACCTGTGTCCTGTGCAGGAAGAAAACAGATGACTAAGTGGCTAAAAAAAAAAAAAACCCACCTGTGGTACATGAAGGACAAGAAAGGATTTCATCAGAATCTATAAATAGACAGACTGCAATCCAGTCAATTTCCCTCCCTCCTTCCATCCATCCTATCCTCACTTCCTTCCTTCTTCCCTCCCTCCCTTTCTTCCTTCTATCATTCCCTCCCTTATCCCCCTCTCCATCCCAGTCTAGAAAGACTCATCCCCCTCCTCCTCCCTCCCATCTCTCATGACCTTTATTTGTTTTTACTTGTTTGGTAGATTTCCTTCTAGAAACACAAAGCTTTGGATAAACCAAGCCGTTCTTTCAAAGTGATACTGGTCTGTGTGGAGCCAAACATCCCTACTTGAGCCAGGCCTGGAGGCACATGCCTAGAACCCCGTAATTAGCACTGACAGTGGGAAGATCCTGACTTTGAGGACAGTACGAGCCACACCACACAGTGAGCTCCTGCCTCAAAATTAACTAGCTACTTAAAAACTCTGTTTACTGAGGACCGTGTTTTAAGACTCTAGGTCTATTCTGGTTGGTGACCTGATCTCCAGACAAGTGTTAGACTGGGAACATAGACTCAAGAATTACCAATACCCAGCAGTGGAAAACCAAGAGTGGGCGTGTGAATGGAGAAGGACAGCCAGCTGAAAAACCGAACACCAGCCATTGGCAGTGCAGCAAGATGGGGACGAGAATGACACAGGAACAGGAAGCAAGGAGACAGTCATAGGAGATCCTAGCATCTTAAGCATTGGTACTGCTGGCCGCAGCACCAGACCAGGGAAAAAAATTAAGTCTGAAGGTGTACTGGTGACATTTCTTGTTATTCTGTGATCAAATAGTGGATAAGTTCAACTTATGAGGAAGATGTCTTCAGGTCCAGGGATAAGAAGGGATGGGACCCATAGTGGCCAGGAGAGTCTCCATTGCATACCCAGTCAAGGAAATAGAGGTGAATGCTGGTGTGCCCTCATAGAATGGCCCACATCCCTTCCATCTCAGTTAAACCTTTCTAGAAAGGAGATTCAAATGTGTGTCTCCCAAGTGATTCTAAATCCCATAAAGTTGACAAGATGATGCTGGTAAAAACAAGGACCATTACCTAAATTTCAAAAACCATAGTAATAGATTATTTGGATACATTTAATTTATGAAGGGTATTAGGCTAATATAATAGGTGATAAATTTGATTCATAGGGGAGACTCAAATGGGTATTTAATTTAAATAAATATGTATTTGTGAGTGTATACATGCATGAGGAAATTCCTCTACTAATTATATGTCTCTGTGTGTTAGGAAATGAACATCAATCACATAATTTCTATGTGTTCTGTCTGTTACTTAGGGTCTATTACATAAGTAGAAAAGAAAATCCATTTAAATGTCTTTTAATTTATCTAAAGAAATTTAATTAATTTGGCATTGAATGTTCAACAGCTGAATATTTTTTAAGCCTCTGTGTATATATAGATTAAACCATGCATAATCTACTGTGGATACTACTCCTGAAACCTTTGAAAAATATCCCTAATTCACGCCACCATATGTCTGTGTGTGAAAATTACAATTAATTATAAAGTATCCCCCCCCCCCGAGAGCCTGGATTTAATAGAAACTCAGTGTGAGCCAAGTCGACCAGGAGTAGGGAATGTTGATTTGATCTGACAGTACACAGGGACCAGGCTGGGCTCAGCAGAGACACCAGCAGATTGAGCACTGAGGCAGGAAGGTGAGGACTCAGGACCGGGATAAGGTGCCGCTGGCCCGGAAGACGGCAACCTGAAGTGTGAGCAGCAGACTCCCAGTGAGTGCTCTGCTGGGTATTTCAGAGAACAGAGGAAAATGAAGTTGCACCGAAAAAGAAAAGTGAGAAGTGAGACACCATGAGCCAGTCTCACCGAACTTGCTCTTCTCCCTGGCAGAGTGGCTACTGAGCGACTTACAGTGGGTGTCTCAACTGGGACCCCAGTGAAATTACGGAGAGCAAAGATGTAAAAATACCTAGCAAGGTCCTGACGGTGGTGGTTGAAGACCCACTTCTTATACTTTTGTTGGAAATGGCATTTAGCAAGTGTGGGATTCTCCTGAGCTCACTGCTGGCAGGGCTCCGGCCTCCTGGCTTGGTCAATTTGATGTCACTCTCCTGTGTTCACGGTGATACTAAGAGAGAAAACTATGGGGATCCTTTATGCCTGGGAACAGTAGACACAAGAGTCGAAGGGTCACTACCACAGAGCCCTCATCTCTAAATAGTGACAATTAGTAAAGTGTGTTAACCCAAAGACTCACACCTCAATGAGCTGTGGTTTCCCACCCAAAACCAGATCATGAGCAGGGCCACTTGTTCACACTGTAAATTACCTTTGAAGCGAGTGTCTCACCCCCATGTCTGCCATTTCACGGTAATGCCTGTGTTCCTGTTACTCCGCCTTCATTAGTGAGTAAATGAAGAACCGCTGATTGGTCAGTGATACAAAAGACATCTTAATCCATCCATTTTGAGGTTAAGAAAGCTGCCTAAATTTTTAATACTCCCAGTAGTTGATATTACTTGATTTCCTGTGAGCGAGTCTCAAGAAACACAACTTGTGACAAAAATAAAGTCTGTCTTTCCATCAGGTTTGATTTAATGAAATTTGTACACCACTGCTTTGTTATAAAGATTGGTATGGTGGGTGTTTTGTTTGTTTGTTTGTTTGTTTGTTTCTTTTAGGTTTGGTTCAAAATACAAGGTGACAGATATGCACAAACTTTCCAGATGCTCTGAGAACGCTGTAGTAGGCTCACCCAAGCAGAAGGGGAGAGAGGCAGTTATGAAGGAAGGCGGGAGGGCAAGAGGCAGATGTTTCTAAAGAAAACAGGGTTGAACAGGGTGTCGCCAGCTTCAGTTCATCAGAACTGCAGTAGCAGTCAAATAAACCTGCCTGATCCGGTTTTCACCACCCAAGACACCAGGACTTTCTTTCCTTTTAAAAGTTCTAATCCGCTGGCAGGAAGCCATGCTTCTAGCAAGTCAAAGAGCCCAAGATCATGGACGGAGCAAACTCTGGCCCTACAGCATGCTCCTGCTTTCCCAGTCCCAAGGGAGCGCCCTCATCGCCCTGGTGATACCCCGGCTGGGCCCAGGGACTATGGGCAGCAAGGATTACTAGCCAGGGCTGAGCATCAGTGGACTCCAAGAACCCTTGGGATCAAATGATGAACAAAACAAAATCGAACATCCGCGCTCTTTTTTCAGGGCAGGGTCTCAAGCTCACACACAGAGGGGCGGGAGGGGAAATTCAGACACAGGCTCCTGATTCTCACACACTTAAGCTGTGATCCACAGAACCCCAGCAGGTCATGCCCACTAGGGAACCGGCCTTCTAATTATAAAACACTAAAAGTCTACATTTTCTTGTGAAAATATCCAGTTTTTTTTTCTTGTTTTTTTTTGTTTGTTGTTTCCCACTCAGGCAAGGACAGATTAGAAAATTTACTGTGAAAGGAGAAAAGAAGACGAAAGGTTGTATTTACAGTGAGTGTGATAGATAAGAAGTGTGGAGGGGGTAGCATAATGTTCCTTTTCCTAGAAACTTCTGAGGTTTAACATAGGCCTTAGAACTAAAGAAGTGCCCTGCATGACATAATAAAACATCATTCCTCCATGCCCTTCGCCCTTCAGTTCCTGCCTTGGCTTCCTTCTGTGGTAAACTGCAGCCATTAGTCAAATAGACCCCTTCTTCTCCACCTGATTTCGGTCATTGTTTTTCACTGCAGCAGAGAAACAAATCAAGTTATCTGTCTGACACACAATAGGTTTCCTTCCTTAAAACAAACATATAAGCGCATGAGTGAGTGTTTTACCTGTATGTATGTATATATATCATGTGTGTGAAGTCCCTGGAGTGACCAGGAGAGGGCATCATATCCCCTGGAACCATAGTTACAGGTGGTTTAAACCATCATATGGGTGCTGGGAACCAAACCTAGGTCTTCTGGAAAAGCAGGTAGTGCTCTTAATTCCTATGGCCTCATTCCTGCCCCCAGGACACATTTCTTTACGTGGGTTTTCTGTTGCTCCTGTGCCCTGGTTTGTGTGTACGTGATAAGCATGTGTTGTCATACGTGTAATCTTTAAGTTTAAATACAACCCCAGAAAGAAAATCTAAATGCTCCCATTTGGAAAGTAGCAGCTGTACCTCTGTGACTTGAGTGCAGTCACACTCCTTGGTAAAAGCAGAAGGTCCTTGCAGAGTGTTGCTGAACACACAGCGGGGCATTCAGATACAGATCTGCCCAAGACACACATTTACAATGTGGCCGCGGCATCTCTCCTATGATAGTGTGAAAGTTGTTTAATGCCATTTTATTGTAGGCATTTCCATGGCTTTGCCACATTCCTGAGCCCCGGGGAATGCTGGCTAAGGGGTCTCTAATTTGGCGACACCCACCAGATAGCACCTTCTACCTAAAAACACAGAAGCATAAGCACACCCCACATACATACACATGCAAAAAATAATAACAAAGCAAAATAGAAGGTTATATTTCCCATAGAGCTTCATTCAGACCAACTGAGAAGTTGTCTGAGAGACCTGTCTCAGCAGCTACCAAGTTCCCTCAATGACACTTGGCCCTGCACAAGTGAGCATCTCCGGCCACTTTAGCTACATTGTAATTTGCTCTTCATTTTAAGCCCTTGCATGAGTTCTCCGTAGAGGCTAGTAGACGTCTATGAGCTGGATCCCTTTTATACCTGCTTACCCTCACTTGCAAGCAGCCCCCACTCTTCATTAAGAGAAGAGCTGATTGGGAGTATCAGAAATGCTGCCGTGAATCTCCGGGCTCTCTCAGGCCCTGATGTTCAACTACAGACCAGAGTAGTGCGACACTTCATATCTAACTACATAATTAAAAAACCAGTTGAAAACTCTTGAGGCTAAGGGGCCTGAAGCCCTCAGAAAAGTGAACTTTCAAGCTTCATTTTTATCTGGATAAATCTGTGTGAGTACTGGTGTCTTCAAAGGCAGAAGAGGGTGTCAGAGCCCCTGGAACAAGAATTATAGGCATTTGTGACCTACAGATGAAGATGCTGGGATCCAAACTCAAGAACTCTGGAAAACCAGCAAGAGAGAGTGGAGGAAGAGAAAACTGTGGTCAAGATGTAACTTATGAGAGAAGAAGGAAAGAAAGAAAAAGAGGTGGAGGAGGAAGGCCTCATAGCTACTGATGTCTACTTGGACAGTAAGGCAAAGATGCTAAATTTCTTGTTTTATCATTTATATAGGTTACTTATTTGACTCTATTAAGTGTTTCTTAATAAATGAAAAATACAAATTAAAGAAAAGAATTCTTAACTTCTGAGACACCTCTCCAGCCCTAGAAAAATGAACCTTTCATGGTGAATTTTTTATCAAATCTCCTTAAAAAGTCCCACAGGGAACACAGGCCTTGAAAATACCAGTCTTGCTGCTGATGGTAAGAATGGGTGTGGCTTGGCCCCTAGTAGGTTGCCCATGCTCGTTGGATGACCCCAGATCCAGGAGCATATGGACTGCACTAATTGGGTTCAGTGGTTAAATAAAATAAGACAGGAAATTGGGAGGGAGAAGTGTTAGGGAGACCCTGGGGAGCATTAGAAGGGATGGTGAGGGAAGGCCATGATCAAGTATGAACTTTTCAAAGAATAAATTAGAAGTGTTATTTTCAGAAAGAGAATGAATGGGAGTGCATCTCTTCTCAGCATGTACAGTACAAGAAAACGCGCTCCATGCTTGGGGACACCACACACACACACACACACACACACACACACACACACACACACACACAGAGTTCCCTCCAGAACACAGGCTTACAGCAGCATGACAAAGTCCGTGGGGGTTTCAGAGCTTTAGAGAACAGATGGTCACAACTTGAACAACAAAAACTTGAAAAATCCTAGTGTTTCTTAAGTACCATGTAAAGCAAGCACAGATTCGTTTCTTTCTTTTAATTCTCGAAGTCCAGTGGGAAAGGTGTGGACTGGAAATGATGGACATGAAAAATCCAGGGCTCTAAGGTGTTGCCCTGTCCACACTTTCATTAATTAAAGTGGGGACTGAACTGGAGGCTCACAGGGGACACTGTCCTTTTGATCTTAGTGCTACGATGATGCATAACCAGAGCTGAGGACATCTGCATCCCTTGGTCTTCACTAACTCTTTCAAACGGACTGTGAGCTAGGGCAAACCCTACCAGCCTATGATTTGACTCCTTCCCAGGAAACTTTGGGTTCAACTGGAGTTTTAAATACAAGGATCAGCGAACTAGGAAGAGAGCTCAGACCACCCAGGACCCCGACTAAAATGTTGGCCAGAATGGCATGCACCAGTAATGCTCACTAGAAGAAGACAGGCAGAGCCCCAGGGCTGATCCCTGGGACCCTCTGGCAGCCACTCCTTCTGAAAAAATTGTAATCTAAGTTCAGAGAAAGCCTGCCTCGAAAAATAAGATGGAGAGCTACAAAGGAAGGTATATGAAGTTGACCTCTGACCTCCACACACTCACCCCTAACACATACACGCATGAATACACACACTCGTGATGAACAGTTCAGTTCACGTTTAGAACGACACTTGTCACTGAGCAAGCTTACACTTCCACGTGGCTCAGCTCTGATAGTCTTGGCTCCAAAAGGACAATGGGCTATGAACAGGAAGAACTGACTTTGTATTTATATCGGTCTCACCATATAGTCTCCATCTCCCATTAGCACATCTTAATTCAGAGCCAATAGGTAGCGAGTATCTTGATGCTAGAAGCTGCAGAAGTGCATGCTGCACAAACACATGCATTTCCATGTCCAGCTTCCGGTGGTGAGAAGTCAGTACTCGTGGCTGAGATGAGAATAAAAGACACACAAATGAGAAATCCGCATACTCTATAGACTCTGTCCCAGAGAATTTGGTTAAAGGGTAGCCTGCATTTTCTAGACATTAAGCTTAGGGTATACATCACACGCGTATCCATTGAACAACTCTTACAGGTGGGGTTTCCTACCACCGGGCAGACTTGTTTTCTGGGTCATTTCGCTGTGACTTCATTTGTAGTCGTTTCTGCAAACATTCCCAGGGCGGTTCGGCTAGATTTAGGCAGCGAGAAATAATAAGCCTTTTGGAAGCCTGTTTTTAACAGAAGCGGCTTTAAAAAACAACTTCCCTGAAGAGAACATTATCTCTAGGTGCAGGCTGTCTGCACTACCTGGGCACAGTCACGGGTAACCTGAGAATGGAAGGGATAGCCACCAAGGCAGCTCACTCCTCACGCTTGCCTCTGTTGAACAGACCTGCACGATGATCCTCCGACCGATTTGGAAGTCTGAGAGTTTTAACAGGACACGAGTCTTAGTTCTGCCATGAGTTCTTCACACTTGCAGCACAGCGTCTACATGCCGGCTCCTGTGGAGACCAGCTGCCACGCGTCAGGGAGGAACATCCTGGGACCCTAATCCACACAGGGCAGTCAGACTGAATAGCCAGGGACAGTGACACACCTGCTGCCCGTGTCTGATCTCTACAGCTGTGGAAGCCGGCAGTGACTGTCCCTGCTCACCCGTGTACCCACCTGGCTAGCAGGCACCCCGGGGTCCTCAGGTTGTTCACTTTCTCTCTAGTATCCTCTATCTTTCTCAAGAAAGGGACTTGAGAAAGAGGTGGTCTTATTCAGATTAAGGGGAGCAGGGGGTGCCTTCCTGAGGAGGAGGACATACTCATGACAGTTGGTTTGAGCATCGATTTGACAGAATTAAGGGATGCCCAGGTAGCTCATAATTCAGGCATTGTTCATGCTCAGTGGGATTGAGTGTGGTTGTCTGCTGGAAGGGAAATACATGTGGTCTGGAATTTGATTAGAATGACTGAGCTGCCTCAGGGGAGCCTGGGGTGTGTACTTGCGACTTACAGGAGAGATGTGTCCTCTATGAAGCTGGAGCAGGGCGGATCCAACTATAAAGTAGAGACAAGAGAATATTCCCTCCCTTCCGGAGTGAACCCACCTTCTCCTCTTGCCTTTGACATCTGGACTCTTTTGCTTTGGGATTCTGGAACTGTGTTCTAGTCTGGTTTTCCTACTGTGATAAAATAGCATGGCAGAAACCAACTTTGGGAGGGAAGGGTTTATTTGGCTGACTGCTCACAGTCCATTATTGAGGGAAGTCGGGATGGGAGTTGATGCAAAGGCCTCAGAGGAATACTGCTTACCGGCTTGCTCCCCATGGCTTGCTCAGCTGCTTTCTTATAGCACCCAGGACCACCTGCCCAGGAATGGTACCTACAATGGACTGAGCTTTCTCAGATTCATCTTTAATGAAGAAAATGTCCCCCAGGACTTAGCCACAGGCCAATCTGACCAAGGGAATTCTTCAGCTGAGATTCCCTCTTTCCAGTTGACTCTGGGTTTGTGTCTGATTGACAGCTGAAGCTGATTATGATGCTCCAGGAGCACCCGGCCCGCTGGGCTGTCAGACTTTCAACCTTGACCTGAGAGGTGCACCATTGGCTTCGTGGGCATGGAGGACTTGGGACATCCCTGTTCTCCAGCAGACAGACAGCCTATTAGAGAGTTCCCGGCTTCCATGCTTGACTCAACAATTCCCTTAACATGTGGTCACCTCTAAACACACCTCTGGTGGGCTTTGTCTCTGAAGAGACACTGTGTAAGGTCTCCAGGGTAAGGTCTCTGGACAAAAGTGACTGGGTAGCATTACCATAAGATGAATGGATCTTGAAGGAAAAGCTTGACACTCCAAGCTCCCGTGTAATTTTGCATTTGAAACTGCACATTCATTTCTTCCAAGGTTCTCTGATGTAAAGGCTTCAGACCTCACAAAACCTGGACCTGCCCTGAAAACTACCAAGAGACATTGAGATATTAGATGACACCTTGACCATGGTGGCCTCACCTGAGAGAATGGCTTAAGCCCAAAACCCAGGGCTGGACCCCATCCAGAGAGCCGAGAACAGTAGAGATGGGGTGCACAAAGACACAGTCCCATGTGCGGTTTTCTAAATCCCTTCCACTCCACTCCCCGGTTCAGCATGCAGTCACTCTGGGGACAGTTGCTTTGGACAACAGAGTTGGGAGGGACACATATGTGCTGGGGACTTTCAACTGAGTGGCCCTGGGAGCCTAATTAACTAAAATTCAAGTGTAACTGACGCCTGTACCTGTTCTCTCAACCCTAACCCTCCCCAAACACACGGAAAAAGCATCACACACACACACACACACACACACACACACACAAAGAATACAAGACTTCTGGCTTTTGTCCTCCATACATCTGGTCACCACTGATCATGAAAAATAGAATCCATATTCTCAAAGTCCAGTCAGACTGGCTAAGAATTCTAACACTTGTCCCCTAAGTCCTTTGCATCTTGAGACACAGCACATCTTTGTTGTGTCACACTTTCCTGCCTCTGTCCCTGCTGCAACAGTTTAAAACCCACCTCTCTTTCTGACATAATATGTAACTGAATATATCCTGAATTTTATTAACTGACTACTATTTTAGTCAGAGCTCTATTGAGAAAAGAACAAACAAAACACACACACACCCGTAATAGATAGCATTAAGGGGGATTTATTTGATTGGGTTTGCATAAGAAAGTCTGGACAGTCCTGCAATGGCTTTGTGCATTTTACGAAGGCTGGGAACAATTTTCCCAATCCAGGAATCAGTATGTTCCAGCAGCCATAACCCAGCATGGGAAGCTTGGAAAGTCCCTAGAGAGCTGCTGGTATCGAGTTCACATTCAAAAGTCAAAGGTCAAAAAACCGGAGTCCGATGTCAGCAGACAGTGGTGACAGTAGACTGCAAACCTCACAGAGGCAAAACCGTTATACCCCTAAATAGCACCTAGTATACGGCAGATACTCAGGAAGCATGCTTTCTGGCGAAGACTAAGACATCGTCTAGAGCAGCAGGCACCCACTCAGTGCCAACACAGGATGCTGTGTCAGACGCCAGGGAGATTCCACAGACAGATGCACCGTCTCAGCCCTCAAGCAAGGCACCATCCAGATCCACTCATCCTTGCCTAAGGACGTCATCCTAAGGCAACGTTTTCCAGCTTCTTAGAGATCCTAGATGGATGTGAGGCAGGTGTATCCATTCACGCATCATGTACTCATCCTTCCATCCACCCATCCATCAATGTTTGCACACAGACATGCTTCCGTCCTCCCACCTGGCATCACCTGAATGCTTGCTTCGTCTCTGGCTCTGTGCTGGGCATTCAAGACAGAGAAATGAAGAGCATGTCTGATGTCCTATATTAAGCCGTGTTCTATTCATGAGGTGAGTCCAGAGTTTAGCCTAAGTGTTAGACTCCAGCCCCATGTCTTCATCAGTCTCTACTTAGACCCCTGCTCTACACGATGTCTGTGATACAACAAGGTTCTCCGAAGGACCTGCTTCCTGTCGGGTGTCCTAGCAACTAACTTTCCTTTCCCCACCGTCAGCAGGGACTGCCTACACGTCTGTGATTTATAGCTTTCTTTGGTTCCCTTTTGTAGTGTGGACCCTGGGTCCTGCTTCATCTTGCTCTTGCCTGTAGAGTCTGATGCCTGATCCTTCACCTCCTTCCATCTAGCACGTCACCAAACTCGCACGGCATCCTCCAGCCTTGAACCTGTCACACACTGCTCTCTCATTTGCAAGTGCTCCTAGCATGCTCTTTAGGCACTCTCTGCCAGTTTGTTTGTCACCCTGCTAGAAAATTACTCTTCCTGTTGATGTGAGACCTTCATCACTTAGCCACGCCCTCTGTAACAACTCCTTCTGTCCATTCTCAGCCTAAACTCTGAACTAATCTCGTAAACAGAACATGATTTATTACAGGACATCAGGCGTGGTCTTCATTTCGCTGCCCTATATCCCCAGCACAATAGCAGAGATGAAGTAATATCCAGTTAGTGCTTGATGGATGGATTCATGCATCATGGTGGGTGGATGGACGATACTCGGATGCATGGGTAGATACATGGATAGATGGTGTAAACCTGTGTGGATGGAAAGATGGATGATAAATGCATGGATATGTCTGGCTCACTTAATAAGCCTACAATCTCCAAGAATCTGGTATCTATTGCCTTATATAGCATTAATGAAGCAGGCATTGACCCTGTTTGACAGATGGAAACATAGATATACAGATGAATGATGCATGGGTGCATGAGTGAATACAAAGATAGGTGATGCATGTTTGGATGCAAACATAGATGGAATGGATGCATGCATGCAGCGTGGGTGAGTACAACGATGCATGGGTGGGTGGATAAATGGATACTTGGATGCATGGATGGAAAGATGGATGATAATGGATGGCACATGTGTACACAAACATGTCTACATCACTCTTAGTCTATGATCTCAGAGAAAGTGGATCTACTGTCTTGTGGGGTATTAATGAGGCAGACATTGCTCCAGTACATGAGTACCTGGGTAGGTGACATATTCACAGGGCTTGCATGGTTGGCTCAAAGCGTCTTAGCAGCAAACAGGCCTTTGCACATCTAAGCGCTTTGAAAAAAGTCTAGAAAACTTTCATCCACTGAATTACTTTACAAATATCCCCAATGTACACCCCAAATCTGCCAACTTAGATAGAGTAAATCCTGCAGCTGTCAGAGACCGCATGGACTCCCATCCTTTGGAGCTCTCTGGCCCCAAAGGTCCCCTACCTCCATACTGCTGCAGCTGAGCCCTTATATCCATCCCCCCTGGAGTTCCTTTTCCTATGCCCCTTCCATACATGTCTTAGAACCAGCCCAATCTCAAGATGATGTCATGCAGAGTCATCCCCTGCATTCAAACTTGTCCCATTATCAACTGAATAAATGTTCCTTCCCTGATGCCACCTTGTGGCAATGTCCCCTGGTTAACCCTGAAACCTCCAGGACTCACCACCCTTCAGTGCAAGCCTGCTGTCACTGTTGCCCCTAAACTGTGTGCCATCTCTTCAGGGTCCCACTGCTCATAAGGGGTGCTCAGTTTCATGCAGCTGCATGCAGGGTAGATGGATGTGTCTCCCATCGTCAGTGTGCTCTCTGTTAAGCCTATTCTTTGTTATTTACCCTACTGGAAATCATTTGCTATTGTTACCCGAGACCCCTGGCCAAATGTCCATGGGTCATTTATATGGAATCTGTCCTTTGTTGATCTTCTCCCACTTTGACCATAAGGCATGTGCATCAGTTTGTCGTTATGTCAACAAGTTAGGGTCTTCTGAGAGAAGGAGACCTCAATTGAGAATTTGCCTACATGAGATCAGGCTGAAGGCAAGCCTGTAGGGCATTCTATTAATTAAATTGATGTGGGAGGACCCATTTCATTACGGGTGGTGCCATCCCCGGGCTGGTAGTTCTGGGTTCTATAAGAAAGCAGGCTGAGCAAGTCATGGGGAACAAGATAGCAAGGAGGACACCTCCATGGCTGCTGCATCAGTTCCTGTCTCCAGGTTCCCATCCACTTTGAGTTCCTGCCTTGATTTCCCTCAATGGACTGTGACTCAGGATATGCACCCCAAGTCAACATTTTCCTCCCAAGTTGCTTTTGGTCCCGGTGTTTCATCACCGTAATAGAAACCTTAACCGAGACTACGTGCATACCACCCGGAGGACTTTGGATAATGAGGAAAAACAAGGACAGACTAGTATTTCCTGGGTGACAGGAGCTCAGAATGTTAGACAGATGTGAGGAAGCCGCCTAAAGGTGTCTCTGCTCGGCAGGCCTTGTGGCAGAGTCAGGAGTCAGAGTCTCTCAGGTCAAAGAATGAAGTTTTCTGTTTGTTTGTAGACCCAGTTGAACCTCAGAGGGATTCCTGATGTGGGCAGGAATGGGTTAACCAGAAAGTCATGGTTAGAGCCCCAGACCCAGGGCTCCCAACCCACACTGACTTCTTCACACACCTCCCTTCTGCCTGTGCCTGCTTCCTTTGCTCAGATGACTCTGGGAAAGTGTGAAGCCTATGCTGGGTACCAAGGATGCCCAGGTGAGGGAGGCTGCATGCCTACAGCTTCCTTTGCTCAGATGACGCCAGGGAAGCGTGAAGCCTATGGTAGGCACCAGGGATGCCCAGGTGAGGGAGGCTGCATGCCTACAGCTTCCTTTGCTCAGATGACTCCGGGGAAGCATGAAGCCTATGCTGGGCACCAGGGATGCCCAGGTGAGGGAGGCTGCATGCCTACAGCTTCCTTTGCTCAGATGACGCCAGGGAAGCGTGAAGCCTATGCTGGGCACCAGGGATGGCCAGGTGAGGGAGGCTGCATGCCTACAGCTTCTTTCAAGCACACAGCTGTCTTCTAGGCATCGCGTTGAGCATTTATTTACATCAACTTCTTCATTATTTTCAGATTTGGTAGGTGTAAAACAGCACACCAGCTGCCACCAAATAGCTTCCTTCAAACCAATACAAGATTTGTTTGGATTTCTTCGTTCGGGGCTGCTTTCCCTGTGAGCCAAATGACAGTCAATCACTCCAAACTTTTCATTATTGAAAAAGAATTTTTTAAATGATATATTCTGATTACAGTTTCCCCTCCTCCAATTCCTCCTAGATCCTCCCCACCTTCAGAAATGAGTGCTTGCTTTCCAGTGTTTAGAAAAATAAAATAATCACCCCCCCAGAATTCTCTGGGAAGAGTTTTAATATAAGTACACAGTGGTACCCCAACAATAAAACAATATTTCATCAGGATGGTGGAGCATTGGCTCGGATCTTTCCTATTGAGGAGGTTTGTATTTGTAGTTGGACCAGCTATTTTCTGTAGCCTCAAAGGAATAGGTGCCTATATTGGGGTGTCCTGGACAGAGAAAATACATAGTTGTTTGGTGTTGTAAGACGAGATCAATGACAGAAGCGCCAACAGTCACTGTCATAGGCTTGCATCCGTGACATCTTGGAAAATCATTTCTGGGTTCCACAGTCCTGCACTGCCTTGCTTCCAGCCATGGGCTTTGTGTAGCACCCCATCATCACAAGAGAGAGAGGAAAGAGCAAAGTCCCATCGGATTCTCGCAGAGTCATTCACGGGAACGCTGTGTTTGGAACCCACAGCCCTGCTTTGATCTAGAGGAGCCATGCTCCTGGAGATGACTTTTGGAACTAATGCAACCCTAGGCTATGATCCATGGTGTTAACAAGGGTGATGTCCATTTTCCTCCCTGTGGTCATTCGGACGTGATGGCTGGAGGAGGTAATTATTTCTCCCTTCAAATTGAATTAAGTGTTTTAAGGAGGTGGCACCTTTGTCTTCGCATGAGGAAAACCTGCCTCTTCATTATTTGCCAACCCCAGACCCTTTCCCATGGTGTCTCGGTGTCTTACTGGATTTCTTTATTTAAAGCTTCCATATGGCAACAGCCCAGCAGAACCATCTGGCTGGAGGGATTCTGAGAGAGGCTTTGTCAGGAAGCAAGGGCCATGGATGCGTATGACACGCAGGGCTGCGCTCAGAAATACCTATAACAATGCAAGATGCACACCAGCCAGGTCTGTAGGCACACAACTTGCAGAATGGATTAATGGGGTGGGAGGAGTGATTCTGGCTACAGGGTGAACTTATCTAAGCACTTTACCCAATAATTTAAGCATAAGCACCCAATGGTATGCGAAGGTACCTGCGTGTGACCTCTGTGTAACCGACACAGTTAATATCCAGAGTGTGGGGAGTCACCCACAACGGGAAAGGAATTTAGCAGTTAGAATTCTGATAAGATTTGTCTTCCACTATTAACATCAGATGGTTAAAAAAAAGTTTTTGGGCAGCCAAGCATTTCAGATGAAAATTAAATGAGTGGATATATTTCATGGGTCCCAAGGAATCTCAGGTCCCCCCGCCCCCAGAATTCTGCCCTGGCTGGAAGCACCAATGTGCCTTATGGTGGCACAGTGACTGTCAGAGAACATTGGACAGGTGCTGCGAGAATCCGCTCACTGCCAGATGGCACCTGTGGGTGAGTGGCCTTCGCCTGACACGGCGAGTAGGTCTTGCAAAAACCCGTATTTTCTAAGCATCAGTTTCTAAATGTCGTCTGAGTAGCGTCCCTAGACCCAGATGTTCATGAAACTCAACCTCATGCACGTCCTAATAGCGTAAAGGAAAAGGGTTTGCTTGGGTGCATTTATTGTGACAAACAGAGGTACAAGGGTCTGTCTCCAGTGTGGGAGGCTGTCCCTGTCACTAACCCTGGAGAAGGATCCAGTACAGAACAATTTTTTTTTAAAGCACAAGGACTATAATTACTGTTTAAAGGAAAATCCTCAGAGCAGACAACCTGTAAGCTCAGCAGCAGTCTGGAGGAGGAGGAGGAGGATGGAGAACAAAGGCCAACCTCCTGGGTGAAGCCAGCATGGATGTCAGATACTCGGCAAGCAGGGAGCCACATATGTGGAATGGAAAGAGAAAGAATAAGAAAACTCAGAACATCGGGGAAGTCCAAGGTGTTAGGGAAAGCGTGCTAAGAAAAGAGATAGGGAATAAAATGTCCTTTGTTGTTGCCCCAGTCAGGGTTTCTATTGCTGTGACAAACACCATGACCACAGCAACTCTTAGAAAGACTAGGATAATGGACTAGGCCGGTCCATTATCATCATGGTGGGTAGCACACAGGCAGGCATGGTGCTGGAGAAGGCATTGAGAATTCTACATTTTCAGGTAACAGGAAGAGAATTGAATTGAGTGTCTAAGACCTCAAAACCCCCACAGTGACAGACTTCCTCCAGCAAGGCCGCCTCTACTCCAACAAGGCCTCACCTCCTAATAGTGCCACTTTCTATGGACCAAGCATTCAAACACATCAGCCTATGGGGGCCATTTCTACTCAGACCACCACAATTACTAACTCTAAAGGTCTGACCTCACAATGTCATATTAAGCCTTGAGGACGTGTGCATGGACCTGCAACTGTGGCCTTCATTGAAGATGCTACCAGTATGAGTCCTATTTATTAATATTTAGTTTCAAACACAAAAGACAGTATCTACCATGCTACAGGAATGTTATTGTCTACACAGTCATATCCACTTTCTCAGTCACAGTGTCCAGCTGCTGTCACCAAGCCTAGAAACCCCAAGAAAGATGATGAAGATGATGTCAAAACATACGTAAGAGGGTTCATGGGTTGATGCGTGAAATATGGCTTTAAATGTAAATATAGACCTAAGTAAATTATAAAAATATTTATGGGTATATATATTTGAATGTTCTTTATTTTAAAAATCACATATTTAAATTGACAATAAAACCTTTGTATTGAAATAAAATTTGCAGGTAAATGGATAGAACTGGGAAACACATCCAGTGAAGTAGCCTAGACCAGAAAGATAAACATCTCGTGTTCCCAACCCTATGTAGATCTTGGTTTCAAATCTTTTGATTTGTGTTTAAGTCAGAATGGGTGCAGAAGCCAGGACTCTAGAAAGGGGCAGGGGGGATAGAAGATCTTAAGGGAGAATAGATCACAGAATGCAGACGTTATGAACAGGAAAGGACATGATGGGGAAGTTCGAGGGGTGGGAGGGTAAGGCAGAGGTGGGGATGGGGAATGAATGATTAACAATAAGGGTATTCGGAAAACCCACATGGAAGCCTACTATTTTATAGGCTCTCTCTCTCTCTCTCTCTCTCTCTCTGCGTGTGTGTGTGTGTGCGCGCGCTCATTCATGTGTGTGTGTACATATGTATATATGTATTGCTGGGTCTAGAGAGATAGCTCATCAGTTAGGAGCACTTGCTGCTCTTATAGAGGACCTGGAATCAACTCCCAGCAAGCATATGGCTCACAATCATCCATAATTCTGATTCCAAGAGATCTGACTCCCTTTTCTGCCTTCCTTGGCCACTGCACACACATGATGCACAGACACACAGGCAGGCAAGACAACATTACACATAAAATAAAATTTTTAGAAAATCTAAAACAAGGGCCGGTGATTCTGCTGCAGAAGATGAGAGTCCTTCTGAATGAGGCCCCACCCCGATAGCCACTGGGTTCCCTCCTCCCACAGGATGTCCAGCGCATGTCCCTGTTACCCACTGCACTGATCATGAAGCCACTGGCCACTGCCATGTGTGTTGCACACGTGCCACCATGCCCTTCCTGATGGACACCCTAGGGAAGTTATCCAGCTGTTCCTCAGTCCCAGGGCTGGTGGTTGGTTTTGGATTTGTGTTGACTGTTGATACTTATTTACTGTATAAATATAATTTATCATTTGTATCATGAAAAAAAAAAGAAAATCTAAAACAAAACCAAAGTCCAGTGTAGGCTACTTCTAGCAACTATATCCTAGTTGGTCAGGGGTGTCCTAGAGACCTTAAGGCAATTTGTTGTACATGGTGTCGGGCTTCATACAGATGGTTCCTTCAGAACGTGTTGTACTCGCTGACCTTATTCACACTTGTCCCTTCCTCTTCCTTTCATTCCTCCCCTTTCCCCTCCCCCCTCCCAGTCTTTTTTCTTCCCCAAAGCTTCCCTGCTTTCTGTCAAACATACACACACATGTACATATACATGTTTTATAGGTTTTAAAAACCTATAAAGAATTTAGGAACCACAGTTGGGAGAATGCATGCAATCCTTGTCTTTCTGCATCTGGCTTAATATCCTTAAGATAATGATCTCTAGTTTCATCCACTTTCTAGAAAATTATAAGATTTCATTCTTCCTAAACCCTGTGCGTACACAGTATACTACCTACATCTGTCCCTCTGCTGATGGGCACCTGAGAAAATCAGTAGCTTGGATATTGTGAACAGTGATGCATTAAACATGGATGTACAAGTGTCTCTGTGGCGTATTGATTGACTTAACATCCAACAAAACCTTTTATAAAATCTTTCACTGGAGAACTTGCTGGTCACATTAGGTCTGAGGCTGCTTGAGAGTGGAGATTTGGTTCTAATCTATGTATACCTCTTCGAATAGATTGAAATGTCCCAGTATGATATGTAATATCAGGAGAAGGCAGCGTGGAAAATAGATGACTACTCTGTATCCTGACCTAGAAGGACCCAGGGATTAGGTTTCACTCTGAGAAGTGATATCCTTTGTTCTTCCCATTGTCTTAAAATGTTTGGATGCTTGACACCATGTCTAGGGTAAGGGGCATCTCAAAATAATGATAATGGCATGCAAACTGGACCACATTCACCCAGTCCAGAAAATTTTGCTGAAAATAAATGGTGTCCATCAGATTCGAAGCATGGAGACATCTGTGTGGCCATCTTTCCTTCCCTGACTCCCAAATAATGTGTACCTCAAAACAAAGTCTCAAAAAACAGTGTGCATGCTGTAATGGAATATACTCAGAGCAACAAAGAAATGAGCTACGGGGCCATGGTACCAAGTAGAGGAAGGCTAAGTGTGCACCTAAAAGAGTCATATCCCAGAAGATTCCAAAGGCATGGTATTCTGGAAAAAGCAGAAGTATACAGGCAGAAAAAAATCAGTGGCTGCCAAGGAACCCATGGGGCCGTGAGGTGGCTCTCTGCAGTGCTGTGATGGCCTGTCCACGTCACATATCTTTGTCCAGTGCCTCAAATGTACTCCCCAAGATGACTCCTACTGGGACTGCTGGACTTTTGACCATATTGATATGTCAAGGTGGCCTCATCAATTGTAAAGGACGTAGCCTCCAGCAGGGACACTGATAACCAAGGAAAGCTGTGTGCACGGGGTAATGGGTATGCAGGAACTCCTTGTGTCCTTCTCTCAAGTTATATACGAGCCTAAGACCGCTCAGAAAATAAAACCTTTAAAACGGTGGCACCTCTTCCATCTTATAGATGCGTATACACAAAGGAGCGTGTGTGTGCACACTCACAACCACTTTGGCAAGCCTATCTGCTGCAGAAAGGTGTGTGAGCATCTGAACAGGGAAGGCTTTGCTGCAGCTGAACTTGAAATGAAGGCTGTGAGGCACCTCTGGATGATACCGTCAAGGTAAGAGAAGAAAACAGCAGGGGGAACCCTGAGAATAGTAACCCCACACAACCTCAGTCCTCAAAGCAGCTTGCCTTACAACCAGAGGTGACTATTTTATCTGTAGCTCAGGATACAAAAGTGGGACACGGCTACAGATCAATTTTAAACCATCCAAAGCTGCGGCAAAGACATTTTTCTGAGCCTCTTTTGAAATGAGGTAATATGTATTTCCCCTGTGGCTTTTAATAGCAGGTGATGGAAGGTCATGTGCCTCTCAGATACTCCCTCCCCGACACCACATTTAACACAAAGGCAAACATTTGAGCCAGTCACAGCAATGGAAATAGTCCATCTAGTACTAGAGATTTGAATTGTAGGTATTTTTTTCCTTTTAAGTGTATTTCTATGAATTCTTTGAGAATTTCATACATGGCTACAATGTGTTTTGATCACACTCACCCCCCCACACACTCCTAACTCCTCTTACCTTCCAACCCCTCCCAACACTGCATCTCTTTTTTTTTTTTTTTAAATACCCACTGAGTCCAGTTCTTGCTGCCCAGATGCACAACCCCTGGAGCATGGACGGCCTACCAGGGAACACACATCTAGAGAAAACTTACTCTCTCTCCCCTAATCGCCATTAACTGTCCACAGCTCCTCAGCTAGGGTTGAGGGCTTGTATGCCTCCTCCTCCATCTGTACTGCAATGTTGACTGGTTTGCTCTTGTTCAGGTAACCTCAGCTGCTGGAGTGCAAAGGTCTGTAGTTGTTTGGGGTTTGTTTGTTGAGAAAGGGTCTTACTATATAGCTCTGACTGACCTGGCACTCACTAGGTACACCAGGCTGACCTTGAACTTACAGAGATCCGCCTGCCTCTGCCCAACAGTTCTGGGATTAAAGGCGTGCGCCACCGTGCCTGGTCTCTATAATTATTCCTTCTGTACACTAGCTGTACTAATCTGAGGAAAATTTAAATCTGCTGTTTGTTAGCTTACACTTACTAATGAAAAATAATTTTCTATTTCTACACCCTTGAAAGGAAAGAGAAAAGGGGATGTAAATCAAGAGTTATCAGTAACATGTGCATGCCTGGTAGTGGGGCCGGGAGCTTCTTCAGTCGTGCCCATTCTACAGAGAAGGAGGCTGACCATATCAGATCTAGTTACCACTGACCTGTAAGTCCCCTGCCTCTACTGTCCTGTTCCAACTTGATCTGGGCCCTGGCTCCTTTCGCCATAGCCCAGCTGATCGCTTTACCTTCTCTGTTCACTCGCTTGTGTAGATAACTTCATTCTCAACCTTCCTAAAAATTGGCGCAGCTGAGCTGTTCTGCAATGAGTTGTTGGTTCTAAGGTACGGGGGATGGAACTCAGGGCTGAGCACTGGTGATGCCAGTGGCTTATCACTAAGCTATATCCCCTGGATAGTTTGCTGAAACTTAATTTAGGGCACCACATCTGCATGCCAACTTGAAAGCCAGATGCCCACTGCTGTCTCAGTGCCTGCAGTGATGGGGATGTAAACTGTATGCCATTTCTGGTTTCTCGGTTTTCCTTAAAGTAGAGCATGCGAGAGCCGGAGATGCACTGGTTCCTCGCAGAGTACTCTGCACGAGCAAAGTCCAACAGAGCAGATTGGATGGCAAGTGTGTCCAGGACAGCCTATTCCAAGGACAGTGACGGCCAAGGTCTACAGGATGAGGCTAGCCAGGGGTCTTTATATTCCAGACCCATACCTCCACCTACTAACACACAGGACAGAAGCCAGCAACAAGGGCTGTACGCTAGGCCTTCAGAAAGCTGGCTAGGCAACAAAAACCATTTCCAGTCTGGGGAGATAAATTAGACTATGCAAAGCTTATGAACACAATACCATTAACTCAGAAGATAAAAAGGTGCATAATTTGATAAGCCGAACATAAACGCCCTCCCTCCGCTTCCCAATTGCTATGTCTTTCTTCCCACCACAGTTCATCATTTTTATTGTGGTCGCCATAGTTTGTGGAAAGAGAAAATAATCTATATTTATAATGGGAAATGATTTGCATACATCTTGCTTGCTATTCACGGTAACGAGGCCTTAGCGGAAGCCGATTCCAGCAGCTCCATATGAATGCTGGCAAGATAATCTGATATGCACGCGCTCATTTTCCTGATGAGAAAAGCTTTTTCTCTCACAGAGAAATCTCAGGCAATTAAATAAATATTTTTCCAATACCGACCAGTCTTCTCTGTCATAGTAACCTCCCCAACCCCTCCAAGTCTAAGCTACTATTTGCTGTGAAGCAGTTGAAAAGGACCATTTATTTTTGCCCCTAGGTGACAGACTGTATTCATTCAGATGGGGAAAAAAAAATCTACATGAGGTGGAGGTCCAGCTTTAGGTATGCCCTTTCCCACTTGTTTACCGTGATGTGTCACACTGGCATTCTAGCGGTCCTTAAAAACACATTCAAGGCTGGACAGTGGTGGCGCATGCCTTTAATCCCAGCACTAGGGAATCAGAAGCAGGCAGATCTGTCTGAGATCGAAGCCAGCCTGGCCCACAAAGCGAGTTCCAGGGCAGCGAGGACTACACAGAGAAACCCTACTCCATTCCTAATTTCAGCCCAAGCACGATTCCTAGCAAACTGTTTGCCTTTTAGCAGTCTGATCTTTATGAATCTTTGAGTTTAAGCAGGGGATGGAAAATGAATTTAGGGATAAATCAGCATGATTGCAAATACTCTCTGCTCCCAGCAAAATGTTGGGAGCACTCCAGTTTCCTCTCCGTCCATTGTTGTGGGACCTGGAGCAGCACAATATTTTATAGACAAGAGAGCACTGGCCACTAGGACTCAGAAGAATGAGATTCCTGACGTTTGACATCTGATGGGAGATAGCTTTCCTCTTGCATGCATTCTAAGAAGACGTTACTCCCACTGATAATGTTCTAGATAAATCGTGCCGCGCCATCAGGATCTAAGCATGGGCTGTGAAGGCACAGTGTCATCCCTTATTCCCTACTTGAAAAGCTGTAAGGCTGATGAAAGGAAGGGCACACCAAGACCAAGTTCTCAGCACAAAGGGGATTTACTTGCCCCCAGGGACAAAGGACTGCCTCTGCACAGGGGGGAGACAGACAGTCCGTAGAAAAATGGCAGTTTGTAAAGGGAAAAGGGGGAACCCTGTGTGGGATGAGTTAGTTCATTCTGATTGATCAAGTTAATTAGGGTAGCCAAAGGGGCCTTTTGATGACTGGACTTCAAAACTTTGATAGCTGCACCTTGGTAGTCAGCCTCAGGAGGAGACGGTGGCCCAAGTAAGAGAATGGACCCTGGCGATTGGCTTTAAGAATATAATCTGTTTAGCATGGCAGAGGGAATTGGGGTGCAGGAAGAGGATAAAAGGCAAAACCATCCTGCAAAATGTTTGCCGTGTTCGGGTCTGTGTTTGCCAGGTTCAGGACTGATCACATTAAGCAGGTAGGTCCGTTTATCTGCTGCCTGTACCAGGATACATCTACTCTCGTTCCCTATGGTCTGTCTGAGAGCCCAAAGTGCACTCGATACTCTCCCAATCAGCACTTTGGGTCTGTGTCTGATTTGACGCTCTTAGAAACAAATCATGGTCCGTTTTCAGTATGCTGCCCTGATAGAGCTCCTCAGAGAAGCACAGACAAGCAGGAGGCACTAAGCTTCTGTCTTCCCTAGCAGGCAGCTGCTGTTTACTTGTCTGGACCTCTCAGTTCATCCTGGGGTCAATCGGCACTTGTGTGAACACGGTATCAGAAAAGGAGGGAATTTCAAGCCCAGGGTATACATTACATAAGGCTTTGCATCCTGATCCGGTGGGATAGGCAACATGTGGGAAGGGACAGTTCTAGACACCAAGGGGATTGTACCTCTGTGAAGAACTTGGCTAATGAGGAATACAGTGGGCTTGCCAGCGGTGGGGGCGGGGGTGGCGGGGATGGGAGTGGACTGTGTGTGTGATTAGCATGTAAGAGTCAAAGTGGCACACCAGCCATTTTTGCTTTACCTCGGGGTGCCGCTGGACTGTGCTACTCTGAGTCTCAGGAGTTCTTATTATGAAGTGAGGACTCTTGCTTCTCACAAACTCACTTCTAGTAATGGTTTTCGTGTGCTCACGTGTGTGTGTGTGTGTGTGTGTGCGTGTGCATGTGTGTACGTGTGTGTGTTTGTGCTCACATGTTACACATCAATGTGTGCTTGTGGGATAGAGGTAGATGGCTATGCCTTCCTTGTCCACTCTCCACCTTATAAATCAGAGCAGGGTTCATCACCTAAGCCCAGCTGACTCAGTGAGTCTAGTTCCCAGCTTGCTCTGGGGATTCACATAATCTCCCCGACCCCCACTGAGCACCCAGATTGCAGGTGGTCACTATGCCTGCCCAGGATTTTTGAGGGTGGGGACACAAACTCTGCCCCCTCATGCTTGCACAGAAAGCTCTTTATCCCCTCAGCCACCTCCATGGTTCCCTTTTGCTTCTCCCTTCCTCCCCTCCCTCCCTTCCTCCCTTCATTCCTTCCTTCTTTACTTATTCCTCCCACCTTCCCTCTCTCCTCCCTCCTCCTCATTTTCTTCATCCTCCCCCCTTTCTTCTTTTCTTCCTTCTCCTTTGCTTCCTTCTTTTTGATGTTAGAAACTGAAGCTAAGGCCTTATGCCGGCTAAGCACGCCCTCTGCCAAGGGCTACACTACCCCATCCCTGAACAACTTCCATGTATGTGTATTTGGTTCATACATAAACTGGCTGGGTCAGAGTTTTATAATGTTTCATTTTAAGGGATTATGCCTAATCACTTCCCACCGTGTTCAGTGTGGTTTTGATTTCCACCATTGCAGATCAGTTTCTCTTACCCTGACTTTTCACTGACAGTAGATGTTTGTCAGGCTTAAAAACGTTAGCCGTTTCTGGTGGGCACATGGCAGATCACTATAGGTTTAATATGTTCCCAGTAACTAACGAGGAACATTTGGATACACTTATTGATTCTTCAGGATTCAACCACTCATTCCTAACTTTTAAAAGCATCTCCACACAACCTTTGACCTACAGTCTGTTTTACCTATAAAATGTGCTGTGGTAAGGGTGGCCTAGAAATCGAGAGAGTAGATTCCATGACAGGAGAGGAAGCCCACCCCAACACTGCCTGGAGTACCAGAACCCACAGGTTCGAGAGACCTAGGATAGAACCAAACAGGACTGGAGGAAAATAAATGTCAATGTGATGATGCCTAATGATAGTCTGCTATACTCATAGATTTGCACCTTGCCCAATTGTCATCAGAGAGGCTTCCCCCAGCAACTGATGGAAACAGATACACAACCAAACATTAGGCAGAGCTCAGGGAATTCTGCAGAAGAGGAGAGAAAGGACTGTAGGAGCCAGAGGGGTCAAGAACACCACAAGAAAACCCACAGAATCAACAAAGGGGCTCATAGGGGCTCACAGAGACTGCAACCAGGAAGCCTGAATGGGACTGACCTAGGCACTCTGCAGTTGGGTGGCTTGGTCCTCTCGTGGGACTTCTAACAGTGGAATCAGGGTCTGTCTCTGATTCTTTTACTGGCTTTAGGGATCCTACTCCTCATACTGGGTTGTCTTACCCAGCCTTAATACATGAGGAGGTGCTTAGTCTTACTGCAACTTGATATGCCACGTTTTATTGATATCCAT
>JAQHUG010000116.1:4564365-4607438 GCA_028555095.1 Dicrostonyx torquatus | reverse complement strand
CATGACACATTGCATATATGTATGACATTATCAAATAATAAAGACAAAATCCCTCAGAGCAACTGATTCTAGAACCATACTACTCTGCTGTGACAAGCAAGCAGGCCCCTCCCTTGCATGGGTGACATCTAAACACAACCTATTCCTACCTACCTGCACCTGACAGGTACTGCAGTTACCCATCCTGATTCTAAGCTTGACCCAGCATGATTTTAGTATTTTCACATCTAACTGGAATCCCCTGATTTTGCAATGGTACCATTGTAAACAAACACTGGAAGATGCTCAGAACATATCCTGCTGCCAACTGTTGCTCTTGACTCTGCAGACTAAGGGATGATTTGAGTCTGCACCGCACAGCCATGGGACCCCACACGCATCTGCTTTCTATAGCTAACTAATAGCCTTTCTAGCTATAGATGGATCCTATCATCTACACATTTGATTAGCTTCTGAGTCTCACTTTTGATCTTTTAATAATGACAATGTCCCCAATCAAAGCCTATGATGTCTAGGACCTTAGTGCCCCTTGTCCCCATCTTATTTTGTGGCTTCAAGCACACAGACTTTCATACGTAAATACTTTCATGGTATTCACCATGCTCTCTCTGCCATAGCAGCTTGTAATGCTGTTCTGTGACTAGGCATTCTCCCCTCCTTCTTCCAAATCTGTGGCCTCTACTCATTCATCCCTTGACATCTCCTTGGGGACTGGGGAGAGAACTGTCAGTAGTGTCTGCTGTGCAAGCTTGGGAATATGAGTTTGAGCTCCAGAACCCACATAAAAATGTTGGTATGAAGTGGCATGCTTATTATCCCAGCACTGGGGAGGTAGAGACAAAAGGATCCCTGGGGCTCACTGACCAGCCAGTGCAGCCTAGTCAGGAAGCCAATGATTGACACTGTCTTGGATCTCAAAGGACATGGATGGTATTCCTAAGGATGACACCTAAGGTAGTCTTATACCCTCTATTTTTCTTCACAAGCTGGGCACATTCCTGGTCTTTTGACAGAAACATATATCTCCATCCTGTCATGCTGGGGAACTCCATGCCTCTCATTAGAAGCATTTTTTCATGAGAAGAAACTGCCTATTCTCTCCAAGAACTCAGAGCAGAAGCCAAGTGAGGTTTCAGTCCCCTCTCATCCCCAATACCCAGCAGAGAGCTAGAGACCAGAAACTTGGGCCAGAGGAACAGTTGGCACTAGATGATTTATATTCAATTAAATCAGTTGAATTTACTCAAGCCCCAAGGTGATGCTCTTTGTGATGCAAATCACTCCTGATTTATTTGTAATGTTAATTTCATTTTCATTTTTGCAACACATGTTGTTACCAGAGGTGAATTAAACTGCCAGTGCTGGTGTTTGGGACAATCAATGAACATATCCGGTTTCACTGGGGTTTCTCAGCTCAAAAACTAATCTTCTTTTATAAGTCATTGACAACCTTAAACTCCACAGCTTCATTCTGAGTTCATTCCAAACACAGTCACCTTATGCAACATGACTTTCTTTGAGGACAATAATTCTTTTTTCTTATTCTCTCCTCAGTTCAATGCCTGGGGTCCATGATGGACTAGCAAAGATGACCACACCCTTGCCCCTAGAGTCTCAGCTGAGCCTTGGGGACAATGTCGCCTTATATGGAAAAGAGGCATCAAATCCAGGTGAAATTAAGGTCTTCATCAACTGACTAGGGGGTGGGAATCTCTTCCAGGTTTGTCATTTAGTTCATGTGATCCTGATGTAATCAAAAGTCTTTAATAGATGTAAGAAACAGAAGGGAGAAAAATAGGTTTAAAATAAACCACCTCAAAAGTGTGGCTGGAGGTAACTGACTCTACAAGTGGAGGGGTCCAGCAACCCAGCAACTCCGGCTGTTGAGACTATAACTTCTAAAGAAGTGGATTATCCCCTCTGATTCCTAAGTTCCAAGCCAATGCATAGAGACAGTCTTAAAGCTCAAAATACATGAATGGCATTCCTAAGGATGACCCCTAATGGCTGCTGCTTGATACCTTCAGAACTTGACTTAGCTACTTCTCAGTTGCTGTGATAGAGCACCACAACCAAGGCAGCTTATAGAAGAAAGAGCTCACTTAGGATTACAGTTCAGGAGGGTTAGAGTCCATCACGGCGGGAGTCACGGCAGCAGCTGGCAGGCGGTAGGAGTGGATGACGAGAGCAAGAAGCTGAGCATTGAGCCCTTGCAACTCGACCATGAGCATGAGTCACAGAGAAAGAACTGGAAGTGGGCTGAGACTTTATTCTCTCAACTCCAGTGATATACTTCCACCAGCCAGGCTGTACCAACTAAACTCCCTGAAGCAGCACCATTCTCTAGAACCAGCTGTCCGAATGCCTGAGATGTTGGGGAACAGTCTGCTTTGAAACCCCCATAGAAACCCAAGGTGATAGTGGCATGGCTTTAAACCACCCCACACCTGTAGAACATGGAAGACTTTATGAGCTGAGCTTTCTCCTTTTGGTAATGATCAAGACCAAGGGATTGGAGCAAGAGGGGTAAATTAAGGCAGGATCTCAAGATGGGGCAACTGAGGGAGACGTGAGAAGGTAGACCTGCCCAGTCACCTTAGAGTCTGATTGAAGCCTTCCAGCTGAGAAGCAGGGATTTCCAACACTACTAACAACAATCAGTGTGACGGCTGTTGACGTTAATGTCCCCTTTATATATAGACTTTTTGTTGTTGTTGTTAAAATGGCAATGAATCAGGCCTAAAGCTTGAATGTATATGACCTGGAGTAAGGTCTCATTCATTTCCCCAGAATCTAAAGCAAGACTTTTTACGGCAAAGACACCCTACCCACCTATATCGACCAGATCTCCAAGGGATAGACCCTATCTATTGAAATCCCATGAGGTCCCTCAGGAACCACCAAGTGTTAATACAGTAACTTTAAACATCACCAATGTCTCATACATGTTGGCTGTAGAAGAATTCCTGGTACCTCTGTTGGTACCAGGCTCTCAAGTGTACCTTACTTTTTCTGGATGTCTCCTTTTCTCTTGATCCTCTAGATTAAGTCTATATTAAAATGTCTTTAATCAAATCTGTGCTTTATTAGATATGGGCTAGTATTAAAAAAAATCTCTTTCAGCATTGAAGCCACAAATCCCATTGTGGCCTAGGTGGAAGTCCCTAAAGGAGAGATGAAAAGAAGAAAAAGAAAGGGGGGAAGGGAGGGAGAAAAGGAGGGGGAGGAAGTGATCAAGGATTTACCACATTTTAATTTTTATTTAGTTTTTTTAAGTTTTCTTATTTTATGGTTGTGAATATTGACCTGTATTTATACATGTATGTACGTGCATCATGACTGTGCCTGATGCCAGAAGAGGCCAGTAGGGGGCGATGCATCCCCTGGAACTGGAATTGCAAACAGTTGTGAACCACCATGTGGGTGTGGGGTAGTGAACCCAGGTTTTCTGTAAGATTAGTCTGTGCTGTTAACTGCTGAGGTTTTCTCCATTTTAAAACAACAAAAAGAGGTACCTGAAAAAGAAATTTAGGAATGTTATATTTCAGCCCCTGTAAGAGTTTGGGTATTATTCTGGAAATTTCAATTACTTATTCAATTAACTTAAATCTATTGAATATTCACGATGTGTCAGTCAAATTGCTCTTGAAAACACAGTCATAAAGAAAAAGGTCACATTCATGATCATTTTTTCCCACGTGAATGATGTGAAAATGGATGTCCCTTCTGCAAACTAGAGCCCCTTGCAAATCTCAGCTGCACATCCGGCAGGTTCTCCGAGGCTCTGAGGACGTGAGGAATGCATTTCAATATTGCAAACTAAATTTTAAAAACCTGGTTTAAAACATACTTGCTTCTGTGCATGACTTCATTATCAACTGGTCAAGCCATCAGTGAGTTTGATAAAAGGGAAAGGTCTAAAAAGGATTTTAGGTGCTTAGAAGATTTGATCTGGGGGGATTGTAAATGATGAGGGAATGTTTGGCTCTTGAGCCTCAGTTTAGCTTTTGACCAGTGTCCTGCTCCTTCACTTAGCAATGATGCCTCTTTCACGCATCTAACTTGCTACACGGAGCGTCACTGTCCCTGGGTTCAAAGGATTAGGATTTGGAGTGGAGACGTAATTACCTCATCGTCTCAAGGCACTCCTTTTTATGACAAACCATCATCCAGTGCAGTCCCATAGATGAGATGGAGACTTGCCCCAAATCTTCTGAGGGCGTTTCCTCTGCCTGTTCTTTTTTTTTTAAATAATAATTCTTTTTTAAAAAATATTTATTTATTATGTATACAATGTTCTGTCTGTCTATATGCTTGCTGGCCAGAAGAGGGCACCAGGTCTCATTACAGATGGCTGTGAGCCACCATGTGGTTGCTGGGAATTGAACTCAGAACCTCTGGAAGAGCAGTCAGTGCTCTTAACCTCTGAGCTGTCTCTCCAGCCCCTGCCTGTTCTTTTCATGCCAGCCATTAGATAGAGAAAGCACGAGTGAGTGTCACCCTCCTACGGGAGCCAGGACGAGCACCTATGAGGAGAAACCATGGGATCAGGTGAGGAGGATGTGTTGTGTAAGTCCTCACCCACAGCCACCTCCTCTGAAGTGCAGAGGGAAGAAAATGGGCAGTATACACATGCACACAGTGTGTGTGCGTGTGTGTATGTGTGTGTGCGTGTGTGTGTGCGCGCGCGTGTGTGTCTGTGTATCTGAGTCTGTGTACAACTGTGTGTACCAGACTTTATATAAATTCCCTGTATTTTTACTCAGGCCTTTTTGTGTGTTTGTAAAACTAAAAATGGCCTAACTAAGAAAATTTCTTAACTTTACAAGGAAAAATTGGGGGCTGGGGAAACAACTCGGTGGTTGAAGTGCTTCTACACAAGCATGAGGACCTGAACTCAATCCCCTGCACTTATGTTTAAAAAACTGGTCCCAGTGACTAGTACCTGGTAACATAACATAGTTGGAGAGCCTGGAACTGAAAGATCCTTGGGGCTCATTAGCCAGCCAGCTTGGTCTCTTCAGAAAATCCCAGGTTCTAGTGAGACACTCTGAGTCAAGAAATAAAGGTGGATAGTTCCTGAGGAATGACACCTGAGGTTGACCTCTGCCCTCCCCATGCATGTGCACACACATGTACCCCAACACATATGTAGAAGTACACATATGCACACAAAATACATACATTACTTTTTTTAGTTAAAAAGTGATAGTGAGCCCTGGACTGATGTGATGAGAGAATTCTTATGCAAACTTTGAAAGTGTAAAGGGTGAAGGCTGATGGAGCCTGTTGGGGAGGGAAGAGTGTAGTTTCCTCCTTCCCTGTTTGCTGGGACAATCCCAACCTGCTGCACAACACATGCTGTGCAGGCTCAGAAAGGTGAGCATCCACTCCCTCCCTCTCCGACTCATTTGTAAACGGCTTCTGAGCATACTGTGTTTACCAGCACTTCCCATAGACACCTCGGTGGCTGAGGTGAGCAGGGGGATGTGGTTCCACCCTCAGCCAGGTGCATTCTGGAGAGACAGAGAAGACAAGCAAACTAACACATACACAACACCTCAGCTGTGGGGAAGTGCTGTAGAAAAAAATAAAACCTGGAGACAGCTGTGTGAAGACCTGAAGGGAAACGTTCCAGCTCTTGGGTCACAAGAGCAGAATCCTAAAGGAACTCTTCATGTTCACTACAAAGGTCAGCAAGAGACATAGCAGACTGTGAACTTGGTGTCCGTGAGTTTCCTCATTGAGTGTCTCCAGCAGTCCTATGTAGCTGGTATTCTTCTCATCCTTGCTTCATGGATGGAAAATGAAACAAAGTAGAGGACGTGTGGCTTCAGGACTTTGCCGTAAGTCAGAGGCAAGAATGAAATTCAAACACCACTTACACAAAGGCCAACAAACCAAGAGAAGATGGGCAATGGACCCCTGTAAAACAGGACATTGCTAATCAGAGGCCGACGATGTCATGAAGCCGTTCCCAACCACTGAGGGGTGAGATCATCCCAGAAGTGGTCACATTCTTATGTGTGGACCAAGTCTAAGGAAGTCGAAGCACAGGGAATGGTGCCAGGACTCTACAGCCTTTGCCTTGCACGCTCTGCTGTTCTCACAGCAGTTGGGAGGTATCAGTCCCCAGACTCCATGGTAAGAGGCTAGAGAGAGGGACAGAGGCAACGATAGGCAGAGAGGTTGTAACCCAGATGCAGAGAGCCGCATGCCGATAATTGCAGGTGATCCAACAGCACAAAATAGGGGATCATTGTGATCTGCGTTCATCTTCTATTCCTTTTCCTTAACCCTTAACACGATGAACATTCCCAGGTTGCTTCGCAAGAACATAAATACCAGCATTTGGGGCTCTGAGTGGTGAGTTCTCTGCCACCTACCACACGTTCGTCTATCTGACCCAGGAAGCCGGCTGCTCATTACGCAGACACGCATTTCCCAGGTTCTCAATTTAAGGCAGACTCTGACAGAGCTTTGAGGGGAAACAGAAAAGAAGCCCTTTGAACAAAAATTCCTAAGCAGTGAAAATGGTATCTGTAAAATCCTAGGGCTGTTTCCGTTTACCTGGAATTGGCCACTGTTCTCGCTTTCCTGGCATCCCTGCTTGGAGGATCACCTGCCAAATTGGCTTTGGTATTGTGCGGCATGTGCAGAAGGAATATTTTGAATTAAGCACCATAAGAACTCAGCGGGGCTTTCAGCCATCCGCATGGACCAGAAAGCACATTTAGATTCATACATATCTGCTTGAGGGGCCCAAATCCTGAAGAAAAATGGGACAGAAAGACATGAATACTGCCTTCCAAACTGTTCTCAGAGCCTTGACAGGTCATTAAACAGTGTAGGGGATAGCCTGATGAACTAATTTAGAAATGTTGAGAGCATCCTTAAAAAGCTAGGGGAGATAAAGGCTTGGAATAACAGATAGTCAAGGCTAAATGCAGTGATGGCATCAATGGATTTAAATAAGGATTAAGGAAACTTCCAAAGAGATGTAGACAATTTTCACGCAGAGAGAACTCTGGAAGCAGAATTAGGGTGCACCTCCCCAGAGCTGCTCTGAGTTTAGACACCAGGTGCATCTGACCCCATGACTGTTCTAACAAGGGTCTTCTTGGGTTAGTTTTCATTTGAGGTCATTCTTGATGAAGCCCCTGAACAAAGAGCATTTTCGTGGTTCCTGTTCTTCCCCGGGTGGGGTTACAGTGGCTATTTCACGAACAGGTACCTTCAGGGGTCTCATGAGAGTGAGCTGTGAGAGAAATGTCAGCATGACTTTGTGGTCTCGCGACTGAGGGTCCAGGATGGGAATTCCCAGGCTCTCACCTACATTGTTTACGATGCTACCTGCTGCTCTGTTTTAAACAACCTTTTGTTTTCATTGGTGTACAACACATTGACAGAAAGATCTTCAATGATCCATCCCTGTTGTTGAAATTTACTTTCCTGGGGCTGGAGGGGAAGCCCAGTGGCTAAGTGCTTGTCGTGCAAGCATGAGGACATTAATCCCACCCCAGAACACGTGCAAAAAGCTACACGTGGTGCAAGACGCTTAATCCCAGCATTAGAGGTGGGGGTGGAAACAGGCACTGTCAGCCAGTCTAGCTGAATGGGTGTGCTCTAAGTTTGGGGAGAGACCATCTCAAAGTGGAAACAGGCACTGTCAGCCAATCTAGCTGAGTGGGTGTGCTCTAGGTTTGGGGAGAGACCGTCTCAAAAAATTAGATGGAATTGAGGACGAAGACCCCAAAATTAACCCTCTGGTCTCCATATGCAGTCTAATATCTACACATGCATATAGTAGAACACATAACACACACACACCTGCACACACACACACACACACACACACACACACACACGAATAAAAGGAAAGCCACCACCTTCAGAGATAACTCTCCTGGAATCTTTTGATTTTGTTCAAAGAAGTATTTACAGATTTTAAATATGCCCATTAGCTGAGCTGAATAAGTCAGGGTGTTGGTGCTATTTTTATTAAGGAGCTTAATCAATAAGCAAATTGCCCACTAAATAACTTACGGAATTAGCTAATCCATTCCAAAGTGGTTGTAGATTTGGAAAGGGACAAAGAATCACACTATGATTTGACTGAGGTTTCCTCCACGGTCCATACTGGGGAGATGCTAATGGGTCTGTGTTCCTTTTCCAGCAGGTTCAGAGCCTTAAAATTGTATTTAAAAAGAAAAAAAATCCCATTAACAGTCATCAATGTTCGTCATTAAGGAATTCCAAAACTCTACCAGGAAACAGTAGGTTCTCAATTTTAAGGAAGCCAAGTTATGTGAACTATGAAACCATCTCAAAATCAGACATGATTTATAGCCTCAAAACCTAATATGCGACAAGACAGAGAGGTGCAGACAGTGGCTGCCTCTTCTCATTTTTTGTGAGAGGAAGTACGTGCGGATATGAGATAAGGCATTTCTTTTTTCATTTTTGTTTGGCCTGTGTGGAGTTTATTCTCTCCTACCTGATATTGATTTCACACTAAAGATAATTCTGAAAACATAATTGGATTTAGAGATCATATAAATTAGTAGTTAAACTGTGCTTATGATTCTTGAGAGTCCCATACTTCCTCTGGAGTGTATTTTTTTCTGGTAATAAAACTTTACCCCAATTCTTTTTTTAAAGATGCACGTATTTATTTTCATGTGCATGTGTGTACCTGCATGAGTTTGTGCATTACGTGTGCACAGGAGCCTGTGGGGTCCGGAAGAAGGCGTAAGATAACCCGGAACCAGGGTTTCAGGCAATGTTGGCAACCAAACCTGGATGCTCTGCAAGAGTATCAAGCACTCTAGATCACCAAGTCAACTCTCCAGCCCTTTGCAGATCATGGCAGATGAAACCGTACTACCACTTTTCCCTGTAGCTGAATGGTAGCAACCTGCCATGCTGTGAAGTAGCGAGCGACCGACCACACAAGCTCCTGTAACCCACTAAGCGACTGTTGCAAGAGAGAAAAGCCAGTGAGTTAGTTGATGGAACTCTCTCGTCTCTGTGATGACTGTGTCCACCCTCCCCTCCTCTTCCTCCCTTTCATCAACCTCCCTTGCTCTTGGTCCTGTAGTCCCCTGGCTCTCCTTTTCCCTCTGACATCTGCTGAGACAGAGCCAGTCCATGGGGGTCCAGGAAGAATGGTGGAAAGGAGGAGTGAGGTCAGAGTCGTCATTCCTCTCATTCCCTCCATGTTGAACACACATCTGCTCCTCTGAGGTGGCCATTTCCCCAGGAGCACAGCTCTCACTGGGTCTGGTAAAGCTCCCACTGCCTGCCCTTCCAGTCTCGAGCTGAAATGGCATCAGGAGGCCTCGGTGTGTCAGTAGATCACGCTAGTTCCTTCATGTTGGCCATACCCAATCAAACATTTCCTCTTTTACATGCTTTCTTTTGTGTGTGCTATTTCTTTCATCTAGAACCTTAACTGGTACATCCTTCCCAATAGTTCCAGCTCCCAGCCTGCCAGCGTCTGTGATTTAGAAACTCCGATTACCAGCCAAGTTCTATGTCTGAAGAAATCCCAGCTCAGCAAGCTTTTGTAACTAGCCCAAGGTCACACAGATACCAAATAACAGATTCCAGTTTGGCTACACTATAAAACCTTCCACTCTCACATTCTTGTCCTGACCTATAAACTCCACTGGGCTGCTTCTGAATTCTTCCAGAGAGTTGCTCGACCCAGCAATAGGCTTTTCCTATTATCATGTCAGCTTTGGGATTTATTGTACCATTTAGTTTTCATGAATCACTATTAAAGTGTGACGTTCTCTCTCAAAGTCATTAGCCAGTGGCCTCCAATCATCAGGTGACACTTTCAATTAATACACTAGACAATCTGTCCTTGCTGTGCCTTGTCTGCTCTTGATAACATGCCATCAGCGTGGTGCCATGTCCAGCTTCTTTGCTTCTGAACAGCGCCAAACAAGGCAGGAACTGCGATGGTTTAGACTAAGATGAAGCTGGAATGGGTGTTGCGAGCTTGTGTTTGAGCTGGTGAGAGAATGAAGCGCTGTGCGATGTCATTTTTTGCAGTAAAGTCAGGAAGTCACAGTTCCCATGTGTCACCATTCAAAAGCTACCTGGGGTCACGCCCATGTTCGGAGATGTGGCACGAGGTTGAAGGACACACAAAACACTAACAGAAAACAGCCCGCTCCCCTTGCTACACATGTTTATTTTAATAAGGACCAGCTTGTCATCAGGGCTTGCTACGGGTAATGCTGTTACAAGGGTCTCTTGGCTCTTGTCTTCTAGAATGGAGGAGTTTAGTCAAGAGACAGTTTGAGCAGAAGTTTATTTATTTATTTATTTATTTAGCAGATCTAAGCTAAGCAAGTACTTCAAAGAGACATTGGAATGGGCTGCCCCAAAGTAGGGAGCATCCTGGTGTACAGAGGATTTTAAAGAAGGTTTTTGAATATTTATAAGCTGTGTGGCACATTCATAGGGTATAGTAACCTTTTATTGTCCTCAAATTAAAGTCTCCCTTTAAAGGGTACTTTTTCTATGGTCCTCCAAGAAAACCTATATAGAAGAATGAGGTTTATTTATTCAGGTTATTACTTTTTAAAATAGTGTGTGTGTGTGTGTGTGTGTGTGTGTGTGTGTTGACTTTGTGGCAAGAAAACTCTCCCATTTGGGTAGCAGCCGAACCTCAACTTTAAACAAAATAACCAAGAACATATTCCCCATGGTTTGTGTCAAGTCTTCTCCTGCACTCTACACTCCTGGATTTCAAAACACAGCCCCGAGCTACCACACTCAACATCTCAGTTTTATCATAAAGCACATTTTGCCCAGCAAATAGAGCAGCTTTTGACACATGTCTCTTGATACTACCTTCAAAGAAAACAAAGCTGAGACACAGATGTTTCCAGGTAGGGGTATCTAAAACCAGCCTTTAGGAAACTTTCTATCAGCAGAAAACATATCCACAAGATGCCTTTGAGCATCTGTGGGAGGCAAGAAGTGTCACCAGGAGTGACAATTATTTAATTCAAGTGGCCCTAGTGGGGCAAAGTACCCAGTCTTCTAGGCAAGATGACACTGGATCTTCCCCTGTGAAGAAAGCTCCCACACAAAGTTCTGGAAGTAATTAATTCTTGAGTGGGGGTGGGGAATAGGGAGAAGGAACATGCAGGTCTGGGCTTAGCTTTGCTCTTGGAAGAAACTGATGACAGAAGGTTCTGTAGGGTCATGACTGCTTCCCTTTTGTTCTTTTAATAGCAACCTCTTTCAGGCCTGAGAGATGGTTCAGTGGTTAGGAGCACTGGCTATTCTTCCAGAGGACCTGGGTTCAATTCCCAGTGCCCATGTGGTGGCTATCGACTGTCTATAACAATTCCAGTGGATCCTATGCCCTCTTCTGGCCTCTTGGGCCATACATACATACGTACGTACATAGCATACATACATACATGTGGACAAAACACTCATCACATAAAATGAAAGTAAATAACTCTTTCAGTGTAACCCCTTTAATCTCCACAACCTTAGTCACCAGACCACAGTAACGATATTGTTGGTAATGTCACTCTAGATTGTGCTGCTGAGATTTTTTTTAACTCTGACTTCCTTAATTTTTAGGACATCTTCTACTAGCCTTGGGAAGCCCTCAGCCATCTTCCCCATAGAGCTCACTTCCAATTTGTTTTATTTGTCTCTTTTCCCTGAATTACAAATATTCAGATGTTAGACCTTTTAACTGTCCCCTCCCTCTCTAGTTCATGTTTCTCAGTCTGCATTTTAAACTGTTATTCTTGCTTTTCTCCTCTTCCTCCTTCTTCTTCTCCTTCTCTTCCTCCTCTTCCTCCTCCTCCTCCTCCTCTTCCTTCTCCTCTTCCTCCTCTTCCTCCTCCTCCTTGTCCTTCTCCTGATTTTCTTTTTTCTTTTTTTGGATTTTTTTGTTTGGTTTTTGTGTTTGTGGGGTTTTTATGGTTTTTGTTTTGTTTTGTTTTTGCCTCAATGTCCCTTCTAGTCTACCAATTTATCTTCAGTGAGGAATCTGTTCTTAAACAAGCCACTAGGTTTTAAACTTTGTCTTGTTTTGTTTCCTTCTAGCTTAGAATTTCCACCATCCCTTTACAGATTGTATTTCCCTGCTGTGATTCTTTTCAGTTTCATCTTTCATCTCACCAAGGATAAACAAGCTCATGAGGTCACAGTCAGGCCCAGCAACACCAGAATGGGAAGTATTGTAAATGGTACCTGTTTTAACCTTATGTTGACTTCAACTAATTTTTATCTATAGCAATACCTTAGCTTGTGCAACTGCTTCTTTGTTTTCTGTCTGTTTGCTTTTTAAAAAAGTTTGTGCTATGATGTGTGAGTGTGCAAAGCTAACTGTGAACGGGATAGCATTGTGTTCTTCCAGGGGAGAGTCACAGGCCCTGCTCAGTCACCTGCAAGCACTCTCAAGCCAAGATGAGCTTTATCCAGGGTGCTTTCAAACAAGGAAAGCCTCCTTCTGGTTCCCATTTAGCCCAAAATACAGCGAGGGCAGAGTTCCCCTGACTCCCATCCAGTTATAAAATGTGCCTCATTGACACCAGCATTCCAGGGAAATCTTCTGGGATTTTTGTTGTTGCTGTTTTCGTTGCTGTTGCTTTGGTCTTTTATTGGTGAGAGGTCAGCTCTTATTTGCATTTGTTCTTTCTTGTCCTAAATGGGAGCACAAATTATTTTAGAACCACCATTGGATTACCTGACCTGTCCCTGACGTGAAGTAAAAGGTTCTCATTGGTCTTGTATTTAGCTTCATTGATCCAGGGGTCAATGATAAATGAGCCTTCATTTGATTGAGAATGGTTTTAAATCTCCTCTTCTGAGAATTGCCTTTTCTATATGACATTGATTTACAATGCACAAATCCAAAAGTGTCTAACCCCCGCCTCTGTTGTGTCTCAGCAGATACAAATATAACCAAGTCATCTGGTTCATGGCAGGAAATGTCAATTATAAAACAGAGTTTACATTAATCTTTGCATATGTGCACGTGTGTGTGTTGGTGTGTGTGTGTGTCTGTGTTTGAGTGTAGCATTGCGTGTGTTTGTGCTTATGTGTGAGCATGTGCATGTGTGTGCACATGTACACACATGTGCTCATATGTGTGCATTTACGTGTGTATGTGCATGAACAGCCGTAACTGCACACAATACAACCTCACCTGTCTGCCACTCTTCGGGCACCATCCATCATGGGTTTTTTGAGAGTCTTTGACTGTCCTGGAGAGTAGCAAGTAGAATATGCTGGCTGTCCAGAGAACCCCAACAATCTGCCTGTCTCTACCTACTACAGTGATGGCATTATAAGCACACACCATCACTCTAGGCCTTTTTAAAAAATGTAGGTTCTGGCTGGTGGTGGCACTAATCTTTAATCCCAGCACTTGGGAGGCATGGGCAGGCAGTTGTCTGTGAATCCAAGGCCAGATTAGTCTACAGAGCTAGTCTAGACAATCAAGGCTACACAAAGGAACCCTGGCTTGAAAAAGAAACAATAAATAGATAAATATGTAGGTTCTGGAACTGCAGGGAGCTACTTTTACTGCAGGGAGCTGCTTTTAATAGATGCCATTACAAGATGGCGCTGGCTTCCTCCCTATTGTGGTTTGGCCACAAGTAAACAACTCCAAATAAGGCTATAGCCTTGATATACCAACTGCGCATGCGCTGGTTATATAAGACCATCAGCCTATCCCGAATGGCTTGATGGTCACGAGAGATCGGCAGCCAATCAGAGGGTAGCGTGTCCCTATTCCCTATATAAGCTTCAGCATTGGGTGGGTCGGGGCCCCTCGCTTCAGCTCTCCCCTCAACCAAGAAGCTCTCCAATAAAGTGTGATACGCGAAGGATCCTCGTGTGGTGGTCGTGCGGGACGTCCGCCTCATGGAACCCAGGTCCTGATGTTGCAAAGCAAGCACTAACCAAGAATTATCATCACCCCTGCCCTGAAATTCATATTTGAAAGGATTTAAACTTCCAAAATATTACATATTTCTCTGCCATAAGCATCTGGCTCCCAGGAGTAGGCATTCTTTCTGTTTTAAAGTGAAGGCATGGCACAGATTACCATTAGTCACCGAAAGGAATCCTAACACAGGGAACGTAACACAAACCAATGAATAGCCATGCTCCTTGCTCGCCTACTGTGTGGGGCTTGCCTCAGGGCTAACAGGTGGAATATTAAAAGTTGGTTGGGCATCTGTAGGGTTAAGGGGATTGCTGACTCTAGGAAGAAAGTGGGTTTAATGCTAAATGTCAGGCCAACTCAGAAAAACCAGTGCAAGCTTGTGGATCGATGTCCTACCTCTGTGCTGGTTGCCTGAAAGCTTTCACATGGGTCCTTATAATTGATCATGACCTTTAGATAGCTCTTTTTACAGATACAAAAGTTGAGTGTGCAATTAGGAAGTGGGTTGTACTGCAGAGGTCATTCCTTGCCTAGCTTTGGGCATTGGGACCAGCAGCCTGGAGGTGGTCATTACTAACCATTGCTCCTCATCATGGGCTTAATGAAGGACCTTACCCTCCCCCCCCCACAACTATGACAGAGCTCAGCCTGGATGGTGCACCTGATGAAGGAACCTTTGTGGCATGGTTGTACTTGCTTCCTGGAGCACATGAAGACATTGTTTGAGATGTTTCTGGGTGTCTCACGGTTCCTTTGATAAGCATGATTTCTGATAGAAAGAAGGTTGAGTATGTCTTCATTCTCCATGGAGCAAAGGACACTTGGCTCCTTGTCACCCGTTCTCCTAAGCATCCTCACACAAGCATAGATGCTTGTGAGGCACACCCATATCCCCACTCTGGCACTCAAGAGCTCTCATAAGAGACGGTGAAGCTAGGGCCATGTCTCTGCTCTTTCCTCAGTTCATTCCAAAGAAAGGATCCTTGCAAGAGCATGCTTAGCCAACACACATGGTAGGACACTGCTGACAGCTATAGACTCTGTCAACAGACACAGTCATGCTTGAGAGTCTCTTCAGGCTCTCATGATTTGTTCTAGCTCATTGTTTTCCATATACCAACAACCTGCTGCCCACCTCCGGGATACTCTCAGGAGCCATCTCTTCATAATGTTTGGGAAAAATGACTAAAATGTAAAACTCTCCTGCCAGACTAGAAAACCTTTCCACAAAAATGAGGAATAAAAGAGAACAGTTTTATTGCTATGCAAGCATTAAATCAGAATGTGGGGATCATCACGGGATATCAGTTAAGAGATAGGAAAACTGAAAGAGCTTGTTCTCAGGCAGAGAAATCCCACTACCTCTGTCCTCTCAAGATACAGAGTAGCCAGTCCTCAAGTGAGAGCTTAAACAGCCACTTGTCAGGCACACTCCATCCCAAGATCCTCCTGGTAATTGCATTCCGATATGTGTTACCTAATTCACTCTCATTTGTTTATTTATTTATTTATATTTGATGTTTATGGTGTTTGCATGCATGTCTGTGCACCATGTGCATGCAGTGGCTTTAGAGGCCAGAAGAGGGTGACAGATTCCCCAGGAACTGAAATTCCAGATGGTTGTGAGCTGCTATCTGGGCCCTGGGAATCAAACCCAGGTCCTCTGGAAGAGCAGCAAGTGCTCTTAACCACTGAGCCACCTCTCCAGCAACCCCCCACCACACACACAATTAGTTTTGCCTGTCTTTATGGCAACAGCTGGTTCTTGCCCTATTATCCATTCTTGGTGAGGAAATGTCTCAGTCATGAAAAGAAATTCTGTATCATAAAGCTAGCCAGAGGTATAATTAGCGCCTAAAGCTAATATATATGAAAATTACACATGTACACATGCACGCACACCACCACCACCCTGACACACGGTAAAGCTTTACAATTAGGAATTTTCTAGAGCAGCTGCTCTAGGAAAAGGGAGGAAGTGTCTCTTCACTTACAGGGAGAACTAAGTCTTAAAACTGTTTAAATTAAATGCAGTAAAACTGTTTTTACTGCATTTAATACCTTTATGGATAATTATTTACTATTTTAATTCAATTTGCTGCCTTTTAAATATAACTCCATCTTAAGCTATCAATTAAAAAACTAGGCTTGGTGTATTGAAGATATTTTTAATTTAGAATACAACTGTCATCATCAGAACTAGAAGAACTAGTCCAGCAGAGACACATGGACCAGTCTTCAAACAGGAATGTCCAGAAAAGAGGTGGCTCTGCTCTCAGCCCAGGCACCTCTCCCAGAGAATCCCAGGGGAGTGGCATGCTGTCCACTGATGGCTCTTGCCAATGGAGGACACCAACAGTGCAAGCTGCACCCCTCCAGATCCTACTCAAGAAAAAAAGAGATTGTCAGTAAGTCTTGACTATTGAATCCTCCAAAAGAAATAGCCTATTTTGAAGTTGGTACTGGAAGATCCTACCACCAGGAATTCATCCCTGAGGTTTGCAACCGGTGGCCAGCTCAGGTCTGCAAACAGATGACTGCTACCTCGGTTCTCTTAGAACATGTCCAAGACAATGGAAAACAGCGAAGAACCCAGGTCCTCAGGATCTCCTCGCAGAAAGGGTCAGTAGGAGGGCCTGGAGTCCAGGACAGTGCCTTGTCCCTCAACAGTAGTAACCACGCCAAGCGGTGACTGCAGCCAAGTAGCCATGATGCCTCACTTGGCTCCTACCAGGAGTTACACATGAACCTGTGACTTTGCCAGACCTTCAGTTCTCAAGATCTTCAAAAGCCAGCAAGAATTAAACAAGGGCAGAGATGAGACGGTATTGTCTCCTGACCTGTCTTAGGGTTTCTCTTGCTGTGAAGAGACACTATGACCACGGCAACTCTAATAAAGGAAAACATTTCTTTGGGGTTGGCTCACAGTTCAGAGGTTTAGTCCATTACTATTATGGTGGGACACAGCAGGTTGCAGGCAGTCATAGCGCTAGGGAAGCAGGAGAGAAAAGAAAATGTGACACTGGGTCTGCCTTGAGCATCTGAAACCTCAGATCTTACCCCTAGTGACACACTTCCTCTAACGAGGCCACACCTACTCCAGCAAAGCCATACCTCCTGATAGTGCCACTTCCCATGAGTCTGTGGGGGCCATTCTCATTCAGACCACGACATGATCCACGTGGCAATGCTCCAGCTCCATCCTGGGAGCCAATCCGCCCAAATACTTCCACATTCTCCCTCGGCCACCAGGCTCTTCCTGTGAATGAAGAATGGTACCATCGACAGCCCATTCCCTATGAAGAAAGGATTATGATTTTGTTGCTGTCACCGAACAATGTTGTTTTATTTTCACGCCACCCTTATTTTATAAATGAGGAGATAATACTGTATTTCCATGTGCAGTTATGAGATATGTATTCATCAGGGTTTTGTAAACAGATCCAGCATGGTGGTGTAACCTACCATTCCACCACTCAGGAGATGGAGGCAGGAAGATCAGGAGTTCAAAGCCAGCATGGACTCCATGAGACTCTGTCTCTAAGAGCAACAATAACGAAGTACGATAAGCAGACAAAAAAGCAATGTGTGTGTGTGTGTGTGTGTGTGTGTGTGTGTGTGTGTGTGTGTGTATATATATATATATATATATATATATATATATGGTACCCATAATCCAGACCGTAAGAAACTTCTAGAATTACTGGAGTTAGAGGGAGGCCATGTTTCACCTGTTCTGCTGCCAGTAGTATTTCTTGAGGCGTTGCCTGTTTGGCATCATGTTAATGTGGCTCCAAGCTTGTGAAGCAGAGGCTCAAGGGTGCCATGCCCCACAGCTGGAACTCTGCAGTTAGATCCCTGGAGGATGGAGGAAACAGGGGAAGGGGGATCCAGCTTAGTCTATGTAGTCGGCTACCGCCAGCTCTGGTTTTAGCTGACATAGATCATCCCCTTTGGATCTATGTATTCAAGAAGCTAAACCTGAAATCACAGCCATAGGAAGACAGGACAGAGAGAGGGTGCAGATACATTCTGACTCACATGTTAAAAATAAATAAAAGGCTATCACTCTAGCATCCGTAAATGCTACCGCGGGTGACAGAATGCCATTCTGTCTCTGCCAGCAAAGGGCTCACAAGGGGATGGCAGATGGGTTTGTAGGAGCAGGCTGGTGACAGCAGGGCCACTGCACAGAGAGGTTCACAGATGCGTTTGCTCAGGGAACCAGCAGCAAAAAGACTGAGAGAGAAGCAGGGAAAAAAAGAAAGATGGGAAGACTGGGGGAGACACAGAGAAAAGCAGACAGATACAAGAGAGAAGGTGAGATGGAGACCCAGAGAGGAAAGAGGGAGAGGAGAGAGGTGTGTGAAAATGGAGGGAGAGATGAGAGGGAGAGAGGGATACTGCGAGACAGGAAGAATGGGAAGAGAGAGAAGCAAATCCACATCTCTGTCTTGTCCAGAGCTGCAGAGGAGCTGGTCATTAGCGGATTCACACACACACACACACACACACACACACACACACACACACACACACACGTTTTTGTGTCTCTTCACACGTCTGTCCCTGGATCTCATTTTGTTAAGGAGAACCACTGTCTAATGGAGCTGAGCGCTGACATTTACAGAGGGCTGGGAGACAAATGACACTAATGACATCTTGCTGTTAGTTCAACATCATTTTCACACGGACTGCAAGCCGTGCTGCACTCATCCCAGGAGCCAAAGTTAAAGGTTTTTCTTAAAAGCTACTCTGCAAATGCCTTAGTTCACGGAAACCAAAACAAGCCAGAGCTCTTCCCTGCCAGCCTTGACACTGTAGAGACCTCCCATGAACCCTGCAGCCATGACTCTCCATGCACACGGCCTCTGAAGGTCAAGTAAACCTGGAGTACCACACTGGATAGACACACAATTATTAATCCTGCTTTCTAAAGAGAAGTCAAACACAAACTCAAAATAGCTCACAAGTAGCTGGAAGCAACCTAGCCTAGAAATAAATGGGTCCTTCACAGCCCTTGCTTAGGATAAATATCCTCTGCTTACGAGCGCCAACTACCTACTCTTCAGGAGCCAAGTTCATTGTTCAATAAAATGTATATTTGAGTTAGGGTCTGGAGGCACACTGGCTAACACAGGGCGGTGGTCTCTTTCCCCCTTTGAAGCTAACGTCAGCCTTGGAGACAACTATAAACCATGCTTTTGCTCAGAGGAATGAAACAGGACCTGCTTGGTACATGTTTAGATTAGATCTACCCGCCATATTTAAATATCAGGATTTTCGTACATGTACGTAACATGTTTTCATCAAACCCACTCTCTACTCCCTACACTCTCTTTTTTCCCATCGCTCCCTCCCAGCTTCATGTGTTTGCTTTTTTACTTAAACCCACTGAGTCCTCCTAGTGCTGCCTGTATGTGCAAAGATGGAGTGTGAGTTCATGGAAGGTTCTAGTTATACTACCAGGAGAGAGAGGGATCCAAAAAAATCTCACCCAGTTGTGAACCCTGCAAGCTACAATAATGGTCAGACTAGGAAGATATGCCCATTGATGTAATAGTGGTATGAAAATTATGCAAATCACCAACCACTTTTTAATTGGATTTAAAGCCCTTTCCACAAGACAGAACTCACGTCTGGTACTGTTAACTGGGCCAAAATCACATTATTGGCTAGGCTATAGGTTCTAGGTGAGAACCTAAAACTGTTATCCTGGCAAAACCTCAATATATTACATGTAAAAATATAACCTATTTTTTTTCCAGAATTGGATTATATTATTGCATGCGAGACTGGCCCTATCTTTCTACTGAGACAAATACCTACCAGTTAAACGGTGGCTTCCTTCTTCTTTCATCTTTCTAGCTGGCATACAACTATGATTTTGTGGGATAAAAATTGTACTCTTATGTTGGGGGAGGTTGCTTGTTCATTCCCAGCTGCTCAGCCTTGTTTCCTGGCTGCCCAGACTCCCAAAATAATTACACAGAAACTATATTATTTGCAATACTGTTTGGCCAATAGCTTAAGCATATTTTTAGCTAGCTCTTACATCTAGAATGAACCTATTTCCATTATTGTATATTTTACCACCAGACTCATGGCCTACTGGCAAGGTTCCAGCTGGCAGCTTGCATCTTTCCTCTCTGGCAGCTACATAGCATCTCCTCACTCTTTCTTCTTTCTCCCAGCATTCAGTTTAGTTTTCCCTGCCTAGTTCTATTCTGTCCTATCACAGGCCCAAGACAGCTTCTTTATTAACTAATGGTATTCACAGCATACAGAGGGGAATCCCACATCACTCTTACAATTTATTTAATTACTTCTACAAGGGAAGAGTTAAAAGACATGATACATAGAGTGAACGGCTCTTACATACAGAATCTCATGTTTCAACTCCGGAGATTTGTTTGTTGTTGCCCTAATGGACCATGCATGACCTCTGCTCCAACTGAGTTATACAGATAGAAGTAATTTCTAGCACCATTAAATAACTCTTTGTCTTCGCTTGGTGATGTGTATATGTATGACTGGGCCTGCTTCAGGAGTTCTGTGTACACAAGCCAGGCACAACCTTGCGGCTATTGTGAAGATTTTAAAATTTATGTTAAAAGCAAGTATCCTGTGGCAAAGAGTGATGTCAATCCTGATATTTTAACTTTGATCAAGATACGAAGCTATTAGAGTATTCATATACTTAACGGTGACAGCGTTTCAAGGCAATGTTCCCTGGTCTGACATATTAATCTACTTGACATTCAACACATTATGCTGCGTTTTTATAAAGTGATAGCCATTTCAGAAGGCCAGAGCAGAAGCCTTTCAGCCTGGCCCCTGTATGCCCTGACCGCTTCCATTAATGTACTTATTATAAAGGGGACAAAAAGATGTACATGGAGCATTTGGGAGAGTTAGCTCAAGGTCATTGATGTGCACATGTTGATAAATCTGCCATGCCTTTTTTTTCCATCCCGAAGAGATGGATTTTAGATGTTGGTAAAATTACTTCATCTTCAATAAAAACCTCAGTCCATCACTGCTTCTCCTTTAAGTGAGTTCTCTCCTTTAGCTTTCTTTATAAAAACACAAGAGCAGGGGAAAGACTCCTGTCACAGGTCTCCCCACAGATACCTGCAGTCTCACAGGTCACACACCAATGCTTCAGTCTCAACAACAATTTGTTAAACAGCTCCCAAGTGTGAGGCACAGGGAGGTGTGCTTTGTGTAAACTATCTCATTAGCATCGTAATAAAGGTGGGGACCGCAGACAACACTTGGCTTGTTCCACCATGCAGGTAACATGATGCCTCTTGCCCTCCCCTATTTAACTCATTAACACTTTATCATGCTACTTTTACCAAATCAAACAGGCTTGGGTGTGCATGCACATGTGTTGCATGTGTACCTGTATGCACATGCATGTGAAGGCCAAAGGACAACCTCAAATGTCAGTCATCAAAAAGCCTATTCATTTTGTTGAAACAATTGGCCTGCAAATGTTCAGTTATGCTAGACCGACTAGCCAGTGAGCTCAAGGAAGTCCTTCTGTTTCTGCCTTCCAAGCTCTAGAATTACAAACACATGCCACCATGCTCGGCTTTTTCATATGAGTTTGGGGGCATCAAACTCAGCTATCTGTGCCTGTACCACAAACATTGTACCAATGAAGCCACCTCCCTAAGTGCCCAAACAAGCTTCCAATACCTAGATCTAAGGAACAAAGCCTGATTAGGTACCAACATCAGCACCATCTGCCATGGCAGTGAGCCACAGGAAGTGCCAAACTATCAATTCTCAGATGTGGCATCTTTACCCACCACCCTGGTGCAGCTGCATGAGAAAGAGCCCAGTGCAGATAATAGGTAGTTATCTGAAGCCATTAAGTTATAGGGGATGTGTGCATCTAACACTAATATACTGGTTTTCCCACTGGAGGACATTATGGAAAGTTGCTTTGCCAAATATTGAAGAGAGAACAAGTTCAGACTCCTGGAGCCTGAGCCTTTATCACCACAGGTGCAAACCACAGTACCCTTGTCTTCACCAAATATGTTCGAATATTCTGTCTCAAATCCATGTAGTGTACCTACAGAACCATCAGCCACAAATCATACAACATATACAGGCAGATGATGAGTGCACATTTATGAAATTATTTTTCTAAGATTTATTTTCATTTGTGGATTATGTGTTCTATATATGTAACTAAAGTGTGCAGTTCCCACAGAGGCCAAAAGAGGGCGTCAGGCCAGTGGAACTGTAGTTACAGTGTGAGCTGCCTGATGCTGGTGCTGGGAACCAAACTCAGCTCCTATGGAAGAGGAACAAGCACTCTTAACCACTGTGCGTCTCTGGAGTACTTCAAGTGTGCCTTGAAGTAGCAACATTTTGATCCATCCTTATAATCCATTGTTCATCACAATTTGTTCATATAAAAACTAAAAGTCTATTCAGTAGACTAGAGCCATATACACACCATCTTCCACGAACCTTCAACTAGCTACAATGTTTAAATTAATTTGGGAAACATTCATGTAGCTGAGAGCAAAGAATTGATTCTCCCATGGGGTAAACACCAAGTTCCTCCAGTAGTCATACAGGGTGAACAGTGCACAATGTACAAAGAATAGAAACTGCAGCTAATATTTGCTACAAACCCAGCAACTACCACTTTTGCATCTGTGATGTTGGGCGTGTTTTCTTTTTCTATAAAACACAATTTTATTTAATTCACATGAATAAAGCTCTCCCTCTTACAGTATTTAATTTAGTGGATTGAAGTCTATGCACAGGGTTTCACACCCATGACGGTGATAGCCCTGGGAAGGGGAAAATATACTCTTAAGAGTGTCAGCTGTTTCCCCTCCCCTTTGGCTATTAGACCTTTGGAACAATAAAGTCCCAAAGTTAAATATTCCTCAGAGTCCCATGCTTGAAAAACTGGAGTCTAGTGCCAACCAAAGGGGACCTTGTCTGACAGGAAAAGAATCTGTGTGGTTCTGACAATTTGCCAACCAACCTTACAGGAGAGACTACGATGGGTCAATGATTGGCAAGACCAGACCTTGACCAGGACTGTTTAATTATGTCTGCTTTTGTCTTTTATTTAAACCTACACCTCATCTCAGAACCCTCAAAGGTAGACTTGGGCCTCACTAGACACTTTCTATTTGTTTCTCTTCCTAGTATGCCATTTTGAATAAATCTCCTTTTCTCTGCTTTTCAGTAGTATTCATCTCTTCTGGGCATGTTCAAGATGGATGGCCAAGCTCAGCTTATTGAGACTTCCAGAACCCAGATTTTTACCTTAAAAATTTTAGCAACAACATCACCAGCTGCTTACTATTTTCATAACTTCTAAAAGAAACTCTATATCTAACAGTTACCAATTCTCACTTTCATTCTCCTCTCCTCAATCCCTACAACCACCATTCTATTCTTTACGGATTCATAATTTTGAGGTGTTCGTTTACAAGAGAAAATTTGGTTGTTAATGTGGTATGCCTGGTTTTCTTTCCATCAACATAATGTCCTATTATGATAGAATAATATCCTATCATATATATATATATATATATATATATATACACACACACACATATATCACAATGTGTTTGCCCATTTGCTTGTGGATATCTATTTGGGTGGTTTCCATTTTGATCTGTTAGTAATACTGCCACTTGGATAATTTATATGCAAGTTTTATATAAAAGTGCATTACCAATTCTATCAGGTGTGTTTTCCTAGGACTGAAACTGTTTCTTGCTCTCTCTATGTCTCTGTTTGCCCATATAACCATAGGCAGAATAAAATACCTACTTTATGAGGTTGTTGTGAAGATTCTATGAATTAAATCTAACAAAAAACAATTTAAGATGTTTTCCCAGGACCACAAACATTGCAGCATTTCTCTTCCCATCACAGCTTGGTCTTAATTTCTTCAGTTTCCTTTACAGATTGGTGCACAAGCAATACAGTGGTTATTGATTGCTTTGGATTCCTGGTTCTTGACTCTGAGATCACTTTTCTTTTCTTTCTTTCTTTTTTCTTAAATAGAAGCATCTTTATGCTACTTATTCTGGGCCAGATATTTTCATTTTTTAATACTCAGCACAAATGTCTTCTTGGTGGAATCTTCTCTGATCCCCTGAAAAAAACAAATTCCTTTCCCATTTTCTGGCATGCCTTCCCCATTGTTTCTGCCATGACTCTATAAGAAATGCCAACAACCACTTCATCTGTTAACATCCACACATCCCCACCGCGCCATGAACAGTTGGACATAGTATATACAATGTTCTTACTTTGATCTCCTTCATCAAGGACTTTTGCTCACTTTAAGCTCAAGAATTATCTTTGAATGAGCAAATTGGCCAATTAAAATAATTTTGTGTAATGATAATTTATTGGATATAATTCTCCTAATTTCAATAATTTATTTAATTTTATATTAATTTTAGCTTTGTCTTGATTCTAATTTTACCTCTAATGAGTATATTAAGGTATTTTGACTAGATCTACTTTGATATTCTGATAAATCAGTGCATAGATTCAGGTGACACACACACACTCACTCTAGTGATTTGAGAATAGGTGGAAAGGGGTAAAAATCTAAGGTGGTATAACACAGGAGCTGTTGATCCCAGGGACAAGTTAGTTCTGGAACACACAGATTCATGGTAACTTGAGGAAGTTGCAGATCCAATCCTGTATCAAATTCTGAAAAATACATTTTAAAAAAACCCTACATTTCTTGATTAAGTTCAACTTATCCCAAGCTTGACTCTGTAGCTCTGACCACATTGGTCCTCACCAGCATCTGAACCCTTAAAATGTGAATATCAGAGGAAATTCTATGAAATATAACATTTACCAAAATCTTTCTGTGCATAAGAATGTTTAATTTGGGAGCTGGAGAGCTCTGTGATTAAGAGCACTTGCTACTCTTGCAGAAGACTTGAGCCCAGTCCTCCGCTCCCATGCCATTTATGTCACATTATATATAACTCAAGATCCAGAGGGCATCTGTCCCACATGTCTGGCATGCCCTGGCAGCTATGCTCACACACACGCACACACACACACGTATGTGTGCACACATACACACATAAAATAAATACATATAAATATGATAAAAGTTCAAACAACACTGAAGTATTTGCTGTAGAAAATAAAATAAACTTCTCACTTGGGCCCCATTTTCTTTCCACAGGATCACAATGCCAGGCATGTTATTCCCTACTCCCAACAGCCAACTTTAAACTGAGAAACCAGAATGGGTCTCTTCTCAGCCCATCTGTTGGTCGTGGCTATCCATTCTGAAATATCATCAAGAAATTCAGGATCACCCCTCTGGTCATCTCTATCTCTTTGTCCTGCCCTTTTCCCTTCAGAACTAAGTCACTGACTATTATTTTAGTTGTGTTTAATTAACAGTTGCTTTATTACTAAACTTTATAAAATATTAGGTCCATGAGGGCAGACTTTACTATTTGGTCAGCTCCCCCATCCCTATGTCTTTAAGATGGCCAGTGTTAGGGAACATTTTTCTACATTTTATCATGGAAGGAAGCTCCTTAGTAATCAGGAAGTGAATAACTCACAAGTCTCAGGAAGTTCCTAAAACTGACCAGATACACAAGACTCTCCATTCCCAAGGTTATATCATCAATAAGGACTGCTGAGGAGACTCGGACCAGAAAAGCTGCTTAGATGAGAGTCTCTGACCAACTGAGCCTCCTGAAGGAGACTCTTGCCAGTCAAGTACCTTCAAATAGTAAAGAGAGCCCCAGAGTTTCAGATGTCTTGAGTCATCATCAGTTCTGTGGTAGGCTTTGGTGATGCACCTATCTTTGAGTCCACCATGCTCCTATAAGCAACCCCTCCACTCATATACCTGATAGAAGCTCCAATAAAGTCATTAGTTCACCAGGCTGAATTTTGATGATATCATAACTTCAATAGGTTGCTAGTTTCCTATTCTGGACACTTGTTCACATCTCCCCAGGAATAATGTCACAAAACAGCCAGATGCAATGGGCCTTGAAACCATATCTACTGGAGGACCAGATAACAGTTTGAGTGCTACTTCCCACTCTCTCTCTTTCCCTCTTTGTCCTGTCACCCATTGTGGCAAATGCCATAAGTGACTCTGAAAAATCCTCCTCCTTCTATGTCTGGTAGTGACGTCAGGGTACAACTAAGCATGGCTGCAGATTTGTACAACCAAACCTTCCCTAGAAGCATCCCTTGGAGCTGCTTGAGAGTTTTCAGATCACCTCTCTTCTCATTGGCAGTACAACATCAGAGGCCAGATCCAGAATCAGAAGAACATGAAGAATCATGGGAGGAGGCTGGAGAGATGTCTCAGCAGTTAAGAGCACTGGCTACTCTTCCAAAGGACAAGGGTTCAATTTCCAACACCCACTTGGTGGCCCACAATCATCTGCAACTCTAGTTTCAGGGGGTCGGATGTCTCCTCTGGTTCCAAAGACACTGAATATATATGGCACACAGACATACATACAAACAAAGCATTTGTGCACATAAGAAATTCTGTGCACTATATTTATGAATGTTGATTATAAGAGGAAATGTATCAGTATAAGACTGGGATCAAGTTCACTAGTAGAAAAGCTAAGGTTCCCTATGTCCGCTTACCATCATTCCCTCCTCCCCCAATAGAAAGAGTAGAAAGGAAAGAGCCCCTACTCAGGGTGTGAGGAGGGTTGCTAGGGACCCTGCAGGAGACACACACACTTGTATTCCACATCTCCCTCTACAGGTGCGCTGAGTTATTGCTTCAAGGGACATTGTGCAGTTTTCTGGGGACAACTGACCAGGCCATCCCCCTCTTAGAGGTCCCAGTGTAAATGTTCTGCTCCAGTGATGGGCAGGGAGCAGCAGCCAAGATGTCAACAGACCTTCAAACCAGAGAGACAAATAAAAGGACCTGAAGTCAGCCAGAGTTGGGGAGTGCGAGTTATGAAATTTTTGAGCTCATTTTTATCATCTACAAACTTTCCTATAAACTCTGTCCCAGGTGGCTGGGCAAACACTTGAGCCTTGAAATGAAATCTTGGAGTTATTCCGTCACTCACACAGACTAAATCCATCCTGAATTGTGTAATAAACTTTAGCCTTTGGCATTTTATGATTTTGAGACTCATATTGCCCTACTTGTTTTATAGTTTATCTTCTGAGCTATTTGTGTTTTCTTTATATTTTTGTGTTAACTTTTTGAAAAAGAGGCATTACACAAACCTCACAGTGAGGGAGCAGCATTCCGTGTGCTATGTTTTTATTTGTAAATAAGAGTTCAACTTGGTTTCATGGTTTTATTTTCTAAAGTATTGCCTAGAGTACTATTTTGGATAAAATGCATATATACTATCTTATTTGGTAGAAAACACTGTTGGTTTGTGGCCATCCCAATAAAACTATAATTATGTAATTATCATTCTTACAAAATATTTTCAAAAGCTTTTTCATGTATATTTGTTCAAATTCTCCAATGTGGACCAAGGGCACAGGCAAGAAAATGAAGATAAATAATATACAGGCCCAGAGCAGACTCAATGTGCATTTCTTCCCCCCTCCTATTCTAAAATGAATATATAAATCACCATTTATAGATCTTCATACATGTGTTTACAGATGAATGCCTAAGTGCCTATCAGCATATGTGGGATGTCTGTGTGTATATATCTATACAACAGACATGTTGGTAACCATATCCTATGATGTCTCCTTTATTTTCTTCACAGAATGTGGTGAACATAATAATTTCTCTTTGTTTTTGAACATTCTCTAAACTCGAGGGTGATGAGAGAAAAAACTAATGACTGACAGCATACTTCATGGGTTTTGTTATCCTAAAAGCTTCCTGAATGACTCTGCCCCCTGCTTGTCTGTCATTTAACTGGTTTTAAAGGATGCACAACTTGATTAAAGATGCTTGGAAGATGAACAGGTGTGATAAAATGTAGTGGCTGTACTGGGTCTGCAGGGTGGCTGCCAAAGGTACAAAGAAGATGGTCTCAGGGGAGTCAAGATTCCAAAATGCATCTTGAGGTCCCATGCTTCTTAGTCCAGCATAGATCCCACAGAGGAAGCAACAAACTAGATTGTAAAATAGAATAGAAGAAAAAACAAAAGGAAAGAAGACTTTAACTAATTACAAAAGTTCTACATACAAACAGTAAGGCCACCAACACCATCCAGATGAGCCAAAGTTCCTCTTGGGTCTCGGTGATTTTTCTGCCCATCTTCATTCACCTATAGGAAAGCACAGATGTGTTTTCCAAATATGCAACTCAACATCAATTTCTTACTGTTGCTTGTAGATGAAAATCTGATTGTTTATATTTTTATCTGGCTTCTTTCACTCATCATAGTAACCTTACATTCTCCTGGGTGTATGACAAAGTTTATCCCTGTGATTGGAGTGACAAAAGCAATCCTTAAAACATTTAACCAGTCACTCACTGGCTAGCCATTTGGCTACTTAAAACAAACAAACAAACAAAAAACAAGCAAAACTTTTACTCTCACCTTACATATATCACAATAGTTAAAAAGAGTTTATGATCTTTGGTTTCGGACAGAGTAAATGCACTTGCTGTGGAGACTGAATTGAATCCCTGAGACTTACATGGTAGAAAGAAAGAACTGACTACAAACAATTGTCCTCTGACCTTCACACACATGCTGTACACACATAAAAAAAAGGGAGTCAAATCTGTGTCAGTGCTCTTAACCACTGAGCCCTCTCTCCAACCCCCCCAAACTTTTCTTTTTAAAGGTTTGTTGTATGCATATGAATGTTTGTCTGCATGTATAAATGTGCATGCAGTGCCAACACAGACCAGAAGAGGGTGCCAGATCCTTGAAACTGGAGTTACAGATGGTTATGGGTCACCATATGGGTGCTGGGAATCAAAACCAGGTTCTGGTGCAAGAGTAGCCAATGCTTTTAACAACTGAGTCGTCTCCTCTGTCTGCTGAAGTATAGAAATCTTGCACCCCCTTATTCGACCTCATTGATAATTAATTGTCTGAAAATTTCTATGCATATACCTAAGACCACATTAGACAGTGCTTCTATTCTTTTTATTTCAATGACCAAACTTAATTTAGAAAACTCAAAGGGCATCCTGGGAACTTAGAGTTGTTTAACTAGTTGCAGTTGGTGTTGCCAGTTTTGCTGTCTGATATTGCAGAACGTCTTCTTTTGCCACTCCCTCTTTGTCTACAGGGTCTTGCACAGTCCTTCTTTTGGGGTATTTCTGCAGGTGAAAACCTCAACCAGTTTTCTTGTGTCTTGTGAATCATCCCTTCAAGCATGAAAGGTTATTTTCTCTGGCTAAAGAAAGAGCTTTGGCTGGGTGGCTCTCGCTTTAGTGCTTAAGAAATGGTACTTCTTTCTAGCTTCAGTGATGTCCCTTGTCATTCAAACTGTCCCTTCCCAAGGGAAAGCCCAGCTTCTCTCTCTCCTGTTTGGGTTTTCCCTCTTCTTATCAGCCCCCATCAGCTTTAGAGGTCTGGCTGTTTTGTCTTAGTGTGCATTTCTTTGCTTTCCCCCACTCAGGGTCTTCTCACCTTCTTAACACTTCAAAGATTTCTGGATTGCTTGCTTGCTTGTTCATTTATTTGTTTACTTTCTTTTGTTTTATTATCAAATTTGGAGAGATTTCAGTCACTGTCTTTAGAAATCTTTCCAACACCTCCCTTTTTAAAAATGCACCAGCACCACAGTGACACGAATGCCCATCTTCTATTACTAGCCAGTCTATGATTCTGCTGTTGTGGTCTTTCATTTTTCCAGGCCCATTGATCAGGGATGTTAATACAGGGCATCCTAGTTTCTGTGTATGTTTGCCTGCAGCATGTTGCCTTTGTGTAGGTGTGCCCGCACTCCCCTGTGTGTGTGTATGTGTGTGTCTGAATACTTCCCCTCATCTGCCCGTCTAATGGCAAGGTATGTCCCATCTGTCCACGGTTGGCTCCTCAGGATCCCTTCATGAGGTCTTCCCTCTTCTGGGTATCAGAGCATATGGAAAAGTTTACTTTATGTTAGGTTCCAGAGGCAGAGGCAATAACGGTGCAGGAGGCATGGTTGCAGACAGCCAAAACAGGAAGCTAAGAACCTCATCTTCAACCATGTGCTTCCGAGCAGAGAAGAAACAAGAAATGAGGTAAGGCCATAAATCCTCAACCCCACTGCCACTGTCGTACTTCCTCTGGTGAGGTTCTACCACACAAAGGTTCCATAACCTCACACACAGCGCCACCAACTGGGGACCAAATGTTTACACAGCTGAGCCTATGGGGGACGTTTCTCATTCGAATCACTACATCCTTTACAATGTCTATTTCTTTTCTAAAATGTCGAACTTTCCCATTGCTTCTAAGCTTGCTCGTGATTGTCCTTTGAAGCATTTTAAAGTCACCTGCTTTAAAATCTATGTCTTACTATCAACTCTTGTTGATGGCATGTGGTTATTGTCTTTCCTTACTCCAGTTGAGGGATTCCCAGTCCTGGTATGACAAATGTTTGCCAGCTAAAAACTGGGCATTTCAGTTATTGTGTTAACCTTCTCCCTTAATTCTTATGTTTTGTCTGGTCTCATATGACACCCCTCCTGTGACAGTTGGCAGTGGTGCATCATAGCTAACAGATGGAGAAGAAAACCAGTCTTCTCACACAGCCTTGTCAATGTTGGACGAGGACAGGTGTTCAAGCTCCTCACTTAAGTTTCTGCTGATAAGACCCTTGATCGGAAAGGCAAAGGCAGTTGTCCACAGTGGTGCTGTGGCAGGTAAGAAAACTCATATTCCTGACTGGGTGGAAACTCAGCCTCCTCAAGAGCCTGTACTGACACCATGAGACGTATTATCACTGAAAAGATTACAGTTCCTGGTTGCTGCTCAGCCGTCTCTGTTGGAACCTTAACAAAGGGTGTTGGGTCACTGTTTAACAATCTAGTGAGCCACAGGTCCAGGCACCACGCACGTGCTTTGCTGGCAGGGTCACAGTGCTCAGCATGGTGGCTTTCATCTCTCGCACACTCAGCACAGTGACTTTCATCTCTCGCACACTCCAGCTCAATAGCATCAAAAGTCATTATGTGTGCTGGACAGATGAAACAGGGATTCTTGAGAGAAACAAGATGACTGAGGGTCCCCTATTCTCTGAGATTCCTTCTAGTGTTCTTCCCAGCCATGCCAATGGGGTGCCTTGTTCCCATTTTCAAGCCCCCTCTGCCAGCACACAAGGGGCTATCAGGAACAATGTAAAAGAGAGCAGCACTCGCACCTTCTCTGCCCACTAGTTAGGTAAATGCTTAGAGAATGCGGGATTGAGTGGAGGGGATGTCTCAGGATGGGTCATTCATCAGCTGACATGTTTAATAAACACAAAGATTCTCAGACCCCAAATGACGTTTTGTGTCACTTTTCAATTCAGCCCAACAAACCAAACTCATATAGTTAAGATTACCAGAAGATCTAGTGACAGAATCTGCATGCTTCCCTACCCTTATATCTTTGAAGATGAGGAGCCCATGACTTTCTGGATTCCACAGATTTTCCCAGAGAAGATTAGGCAGCAATAAAAAAGGCTCAGGAGTCTGTTTGATGATGACTTTAATATAAGTGTTTTCAAATTGACTAGGAACTCCAGAAAAGGGAAAATCCCCTTGTAAATATATTTATTAACTCGACTCTTCCCAAGTAATGGGTTTTCACCACCACCACGCTCCACAAAAGGAAAATGTTCACCAAGGCAAGTGACCACAGACACCCAGAAACCTACCAAACAAATAGCAGGAACCAGCTCTGAGGGAGGCTAAATTAAACCAGCTCAAAATTCTACAGCAAGCCATGTGCTTCACAACCCATAGCAAGGGCAGGATATTGCATTCAATCTAGCAAAAGAGAGAAAGAGAGAACGCGGAGAAATAGTGGTGAGAGACCTGGAACTCTACAGGTCACTGAAATATTCTATGTGACATTTTATTTCTGGTAAAAAAGAATAGTTAAGTCACACAACCCCTGCGACTCTGTTGTCACAATTTAATTATCTTTTCACTTGGCACATGTCCAGCAGAGTGGAAGGTCACTTTCCACTGTTAGCTCTTGGCAAACTTACTGTTGCCATAGATGAATCTGGGTCTCAACATTCTCAGTCCATGAGGAATGAGATATAAGTAGTCCTTGGTAGAATCAGCAACAGACATTTTCTTTGGCTTGTGGATGTCTTTGCCTTTAGGATCTGATTGAAGAAATAACTGTCCTTCAGACTTTCTGAGAACAGTACGCCTCCATCCAGCTCTCTGGAGGACAGTTCCAGGGTTCTGCTCTGTGAAGAGGAGATAACATTCTAAGCTGCCTGCTCTGTGTTGGGGACGGAATCTAATTGCCGTGTCTTATTGATGCTAACGAAGAGCTGGCACAATGGGCATTGCAGTCTCTGATTAATGATTCATGAACTTCAAAGCTCAGCAAAGAGAAATGTCCCATCCAGGGACACTCAGAAGTAAACAGTAAGGTTTACGCTTAAGGTTTGGGGGCTCTGAAATTCACACGCTTTTCTCTCTGTGGAAAATTACTTACTCCTCAGTGTTAGCGACACTCTTTCTCTGCCATTACATCATTCAGGATATAATTTTTAAAAAAAACAACCAAATTAAGTGATGCACACACACACACTCACACACTCACACTGCTGTGACCCTGTGTTTTTGTCTAGTCTGACTAAGCTCTTGATAGACATCATGTTTACAGCAAGATCAGGATCCTGGATTAATTAATCTGGAAAGACCTCCTAGAAGGTTTTCTCCTCTTTTCATTTGGTGCCCATCCTGTTCCAGGCATTGAACTTGCAACTGTGGTCCTAGAATTAAATTAGACAGTGTTAGAGTTTCAAGGTTCTGTTGTTGTTGGGGGCGGGGGTTGCAGGGAGGATTTCTGTAATGCAATCTGTAAGCAAATCACTGAAATAAAGAGTACTGGACTCTAATGAAAGAAATTTACACAGGGTTGCACAAAGGCTGTTAAGTGCTGTTGCTACATCCATGGCAGTCACGCCTGAGTAGCAGAAATGCCGCTGCGGTGGGATAGTGCTGACGGATTGGGGTCCGAGCTTTCCGGAGTTGAGCCCCAGGCGGTTCCCTGGCAGTATGCCCGATCAGCCAAACCGGCCTCGCTGTTCTTGGCGTTGAGGGAGCTGTTTCTTTCTTGTCTTTCTGGTCTGTGTATTTTTTGTTTCTTGCCAACAGACCAGGTTGTTCCAGGGTGTTGCCGATAAGAATGACAGCATAAGTTAGGGGATAAATGATGGACGCCTCCGCGGTGGACAAAGTCATCTGGAAATTACCTAGATCCCCTGCCCTATACAGGGGGATATGATGAACTTGGCAATAGATGGGTGAACTATGAAGGAAAAAAACAGTTGTGGCATAAATTGCCTTTCATAAAAAGACTGGCCTGTTCCAGGAAGCCACGATGTAATATAGAGAAAAAGAAAAAAACTAAAAATAATAATATACGGCCAGCGATTAATTATTGGATGAAACAATGGCAACATGAGCCTAGAGTTATTCAATGGTATGAAGCCCTCCTAAAGGGAGTAAGCAGGCAAAGATGTGGTTAGTGGTATGAGACAGACTTCAAAGAACTCATAGATCATGTCCTTGGGCAAAGCCCGCAACTTGATACTGAGAATAGATCATTTATCAACAATTATGCTGTTCCTTTTATTTCTATTTTCTATGCTTTGGTGATGTAGCCTTATGCCAAGTTTCTTGATTGTACATGTATAAAAACTGTGCCTGGTTTGAAGTAAAGTTGCAGCAGCATATTCAAACTCATTGAGTGTGTCTGTCTGTCATTTCCTCACCGATTCCTGATTTCTCCTTCTTGAGCCTTTGCCCTTGTTCTCCCTCGGTCGGTGGTCTCTGCAGAGATGGTCCATGGCATGCTGTGTCTTATAAAAAAGAAAAAAAGATGTGTGTGTGTGTGTGTGTGTGTGTGTTTATCTGTCTGTCTGACTGAGCTCACTTCCCAGTTTCAAAAACCCACCAACCCCTGAGCTTGAAATCCTACAAACCTCTGAGCTTGCCCCAAGCTCAGGAATTGAAATCCCTCCCTGGAAAACTCTACCCCCAAGAAACCCTAACTAATTTTGCCTCCCATTCAATTCTCTGCTGTTTCTTAGAGCAGAGGCGTCCACCCATTTGTGCCTTTCCCAATAAAGGTTTGTTGTGCAGCGAGACTTCGTGGTCTTCTTTGATTCCCAACTGCCAGAATGCCCTTCCCCTCAGCTGCAACACTTGTACTGGGGAAGCCTTTATGCTCAGAACTGTAATCTTTACACCATCCTGGCAAGAAGAACGAAATTCCAAAGAGAAAGAGTTGTGCCACTGACTACCAGAAGCAACCGTCCCAAAAGAACTAGAATTTCCCCTGGAATCTTACGTGGTTGGGAGAGAAAAGCTGAACTCTATTGCCAACCAGGGAAAGAATTTGTCTCCCAGGAATTGATGCCACACAGTTCTAACAACTGTCAGGCAACCTTGTAAGAAAAACCAGAACCTAGTGGTGTCATCAATGACAGGAAGGAGCACACCTTAGTGACCAGGACAGCTTAGCGATGCATATATCTGTTTAAATCCAAACCGTAGGTCAGAACCCCAAAGATGGGCTGGGGTGCTATTTGGACCTCTTATTTATTCTTCTTCCCAAGTTGGCCAGCCATAAGTAAACCTTCTTTCTCTGTTCTTCGTAACCAGTGTCTGCTTAATTAGTGTATTGAGAATGGGCAGCTGAGCCCAGTTTGTTAGGACTTCCAGAGTCAAATGTTTCATTAGCTGTGAAGAAACACCATGGCCCAAAAGCAACTTGGGGAGGACAGGGTTTATTTAGTTTACATTTCAAAGCAATACCCCATCACTAAGAGAAGTCAAGGCAAGAACTCAAAGTAGCAACCTGGAGGCAGGAATTGAAACAGAGACCATTGAGGAACATCGCTTATTGGCTTGCTCCCCTTGGCTTGCTCAGCCTGTTTTCCTATAGGACTTAGGACCACATTCCTGGGGGCAGCATTGTCCATAATGGGCTGTGCCCTCCCACATCCATCAATAATCAAGATAATGTCCCCCACAGACTTGCCTACGGTTTAAGTCCATGGAGGCATTTCCTTGATTAATATTTCTTCTTCCCAGATGACCTTATCTCATTTTAAGTTGACATAAAAATTGCCAGGTCATCATGAAAAGGTTTCATCAACCTTGTCTTGATACAGTATTTATAAGGATAACTGAGCACTTTACAGGGCGGGGGGACAACAGTGGGATGGATGACAAACAGAAGGAAGCAGGACAGAGCTGTGCGCCATGTGTTCTTCCATCCCCCAGCTCACAGACCCACTGGGCATTCAAAACCTCCTCATTAGCATCAATTGGAGTGCCTCCCCATAACCTGGACTTCACCCCAAGAGTCACCACAGGGAGTCTGCACACCACCTCAGGCATAAAATTAGAATTGAATTAAAGAAAGACTTACCTTGTAAACAAATAGCTTTTTATTTTTTATCTTTAAAATAGGCTCAAACAATGTCCGTGGTTAAAAAGCCGCTGTTGCTCCCCTGAACACAGCTATGACCATACTAGACTCCTGTACCCAGAGCTGGTCACTCCTCACTCACACCCGAGTCCCGTATCTGTGCTTGACAGAGTCACTCCCACCACCAGACGCCCATGCTAGATTGATTTTGAAAAGATTTGTGCAAATGAACACAAACAGAGATTGAACCAATGATTCTTGCTACTCATGAGCAGTGCTGGCCAAGTTCACCAGAGAGCAAACACAATCAGAACGTAAAGAGACCAAAGTGATCACAAGGGCATAGCTCCCATCCAGCTTTGGTTTTCTGCAGTTGATGACACAGATACTGTGTACAGCCATCCATACTGAGCCGCTACTCAGTCTGTGCCACTAGTCACATTCATGTCAAGTTCCTACTACAGGCACCCAGCAGTGGGCCAATGACATTCAATATTTCTCAGAAGATTTGGAATGAGTTCAGTTTTTCTGTACCGTCCATTTGCTCACTTTGTTTTTAAATAGCTGCCACCTAAATAGGCTCTTTTCAAAATACCAAAAGGTCTTGGTAAATGCAATGGACAAAAATCTTTCTCTGTTGTGAATCTTAAACTTTAGAGGGAGGAGAGAACCAACGGTTTTTGTTTGTGTGTGTTTCCTTATTACAAAACTAGTTTTAACTTCAAAGACTCATTTTTAAAGACTATTATTATAATTATTATCATATTATTTTAATAATAAAAATATTATCATATTATTTTAATGGGTGCATATGTCTATATGTATGCACACTTGAGATAAGTTCCTGTATAGGCCAGGAGAGGGCATCAGACACCCTGGAGCTGGAATTACAGGCAGTTGTCAACTGCTAGACTTGTATGCTAAGAACCAAACTCACGTTCTCTGCAGGAGCACCAAAGGCTCTTAATTGCTGAGCCATCTCTCCTGCCCCTCAAAGATTCCTTTCATCTCTCCCTGCTGCCAGAGGTGAGGAGGTTTTCAGACAGACAGGTGTGCATCCTAAACTTGCCTCAAACTCTTTAAACGTATTATTAATTCTTTGGGTATTGATCTAGGAGGGGTTAATGGGAGGAGAGTGAGGCTAATATGATCAAAATACACTGTACGCGTGCATAAAATGCCCAAAGGAATAAAGGAGGCGATGACTTTTTAAAGCTGTAAGCGATAGATTCAGTTGAATTTTATTCAAGGTTTCGTAGCAATTGGTTTGGGGTACTTGGATTAACACGTGGAATCTCCACTCTATCACTGGATATCTAACACCTACATGAGGAGCATCTCCCCAGCTTCTTTGTTTCTGAGGCCAGATGTAGAGTAACCCAAATCAGTCTCAACCTCCCTAGGTAGCTGTATAAGTAACTTGCCAGATACTGTGATAAACACCATGACCAAGACAACTCACAGAAGAAAAGGTTTATTTGGGCTTATGATTGCGGGGGGATACAGTCCATAATGCCAGTCTCTTAAAGGCTATTGGCTGAAGGAATTCCCACAACATGGAGACAGGTGGCTGGAGCAGCAATTGGGGACTTATAACTTGAACTTCAAGCACAAAGGAGAGAAACCTCATGGCCCACCCCTAATGACATGTCTCCTCCATCAAAGCCACACCTCCTACCCAATCAAAGAGCGTCACCAACTGGGAACCACTTATCCAAACATCTGAGCCAATGGTGAACTCACTCATTCAAACCACCACTGTAGCTGACTTTGAACTCCTGGCTCTTCTGCCTCCACCATCTGAATACTGGGATTGCAAGAATACACCACTATGTCATTTTGGTGTAGTGCTGGGAGTTGAACCTAGGGCTTCCTGTGTGCTATGTGAGTACTCCACCAACTGAGCCACTTCCCCGGCCACAAGCTTCTCTGTGTTAACATGTCATCCAGGCCATTTTCAACTAGACACCTGGGTGCTTGAGAACAGTGCCCAGGGGTCTCTTTCTCTGCCTAGAGACTGATGGAAACATGAGTAAGTCAACCCTTGCTTTCTATGCCTGCTTTACCATCTAGAGCAGCCATCTGCTTTCATTTCTGTGCAGTCTCTCCTCAGCTGACAATGATGGCCAGCACTCCTCCTTCCTCTACATCCTCCTGAACATTTCCCAATTCTTCCTAAAAAAACACCATTGTGCATTGCACTAAGAGCCCATTCATTCACACACACACACACACACACACACACATACACACACACATGCACACTCACACCATATCCACTATGTTCCAGACATATAATAAAGTATTTTACATCTATTGTTATATCTAGTTCTCTTGCCAATCTTACAAAGTGGGTCTCTGATTATTCCCATCAGGCAGACAGACAAGCCTGGAGAACTTCATGAACTATCAGTGGTCACAAAACTAGCAAAAGGCAGTTAAAACTGGACTATGCATCATTTGACTTCAGAGAGAACACTTTTAACTCCACCTGATGCTCTTTCAAAACAGGTTTTGTACAAATTTTCTTTTCTTTCTTTTTCTTTTCAATTTACAAAAGCCCACACTGTAAAGTGCATTTCAACACTAGATATAATTTAAAATTAAGCAGATGACCTATGATTCTTTTTCCAGGACAGTAGTAGCACACAACAAATGCTAAGAACATGGAGTTTTCACAAAATGTGGCAAAGAGCACTAATAGAAGAGAACCAGGAAAAGAAATGACCAAGACCTCTGGCCTACAGTGAGAAGGACTGGGCTGAACCCAAGCTCTTCAGCTCAGTGATTGTGACTCATGGCTTGAAGATGGATGCTAAAAAGAAATCCCACACTAGCTCAGAGCTGAGTATAATAAAGGATTATTTATTTAGAGGTAGACTCCCAGATCACAGTCCTCTGTACGAATGGGGAACAGGAACCAAATCCAGCAGCTGGAAGAGAGAGGGAACGTGTGCTTTACATTGGCATTTATAGTATAAGAGGCCACGCCCAAGTGGGCGGGTAACTTAAAGTCTGTAGGATTTCCTACAGCAATGGCTGGCTGTCTAACTTATCTGAGTCTCAGTTTCCTTGTATGTGAAAAGAACCATGGTTGTTTGAGGGTTTAGCTGATATTCTAATTTGATTTCTGTTACTGTGATAAATACCACAAACAAAAGCAACTCAGAGAGGAAAGAAATTATTTGACTTTCAAGTCAAAGTCTGTCACTGAGGGAGGTCGGGCAGGAACTCAAGCAGGAGCAGAGGCAGGAGGCGTGGAGGCATACTGCTTACTGGCTTGCTCAGGTACCTATCATATACAGCTCACGCCCATCTGTATAGGGTTGGTAACACCCAGGATGGGCTGGGCACTCCTCCATCAATTAGCAATAGAGAAAATAGCTCAAGGATGTGGCTACAGGTGAAACTGACCTGACAGTCCTACAGCTGAGGTTCTCTCTTCTCAGGTGATTCGAGGTTAGAATCAAGTTGACTGCTGAAGTCACTATGACATCTGGTATTCTGAATGAGAGATGCTTAGCCAGCATGCAGCATGTGGTAAAAGATGCACAAACTCTACCTAAAAGTTCCGGGTAGTAGGGGGAGAAAATACTAACACTAAAATCAAGCTTTCTCTAGCAAGTCTGAGAAGCCACAGGGCCTGAAAGAGCAGGATATCAACCACAGAAATCAGTGGAAGTGAAGAAAAGAAGATGCATGGGAAACTCGAGAAAGAATCAAAGTAGAATGTGCTAGTTGCTGTCCTGTTGCTATGACAACACACCTGATAAACACAACTTAAGGAAGAAAGGATATATGTTGGCTCACAGTATAAGGGCACAGTCCATCATGGCAGGGAAAGCGTGATGACAAGAGCCCAAGATGACTGCTGGTTGCACTGCATCCACAGTCAGGAAGCAGAGGAATGGATGCTGGTGCTCACCTGCACAGAAATTAGGATGGCTCAGAAGACAGAAGAGCAAGCTAAGAGAAGATGCTTTTGACAAAGGTGAAATAAAATCAAATATGTTATAGTTTCTCTCTCACTGGTTCTGTTTTATTACATACATATATAGTGTGTGTGTTTGTGTGTGTGTGTGTGTGTTCCACAGAGAGCTAGAGGCTAGAGGACATTTAGAAATTGGCCTTCTCCTTCCACTCAGGATCAAACTCAAATCATGAGGATTGGCAGCAAGTGCCTTCACCCACTGAGCTATCGCACCATCCCCTCACTGGCTCTCATTTTAACCATGGTCCCTCAGTGTGGCTAACTTGAGTTCAGCACAGATGATAAGCAGGTAATGTGTATCAGGGTGACGGGCTGCACTGTTGTGATTGGAGGGAAAAGACAGGCCTGGCAGCAGGTGGGAGTGGACTGTCAAATATTTCATCAGAGAAAGAACAGAAATGGTGGGTGTGAAGCTGAGCTTCCACTGAGTGCCGCTTTGCTCATCGCTGCTAGCCTTGGAAGCACAGAGACTCCCTTTTCCTAGCATGACCCTGCTGACCACAGAGGAAGGTTTAGTTGACAGGTGGAGCGATGGACTCCCTTACAAACATTTCTGGAGCGCTCTCTCTGCCAGGCGCCATGCCCAGTGCTTAGCATGCAGGTTGACCATTCATTTAATTCTCCCTGTGAAACCATGGCGCAGGGACTATGACTATGGTATGATATTAGCATCCTGTGGTGTATATTTAATGGTAAGAATCCTCTGCTATCCAGACAAAATGGATGTGTGCAAATAAAAAAAAATAGACAGACATCCCATAATTTGCACCTGCTTCTCTTTTGTTGATGGATAAGAATCCTGAGGATGCCACTTGGCCACTTACTGCTCTGTCACTGAGAGTGCTTCTGCACTCTCTCAGGCATCACTGTGGGCAGAGATCCACATCTCACACAAAACGGGCCTCACTCAGAGAAGCAGATGAGCTTGTTAATGAAGGGGATGGAAATTGGAGCCTTAATGAGCTACTGTATCATAAATGAGTGCAAATTACATTGTCAGTCTATTTACAATTTCACATGGCATGAAGCCTTGTAATTATGTCTATTCAATTATTGTATTCAGGGGGCTTTTCAGTATGGGCCTCGCATGTGGCCAAGACCCACTTGGAAACCCCCATGTGCATGAATGTTAGAACCAGCTCTGCTAGGACTTGATACCCAATACCCAGAAGTTAAAATGTGGGCAAAGGGATGAGGAAGGGTTTATGTCAGAAAAACATAAGCTCAAGACCCATGAGATGGCTCAGTGGGTAAAGGTGCTTGCTGCCAAGCCTGGCAGTATGAGTTCAATCCCCAGAACCTACACAGTGGAAGAAGAGAACCAACCCCATGTAAGTTGTCCTCTGACCTCCACACAGACACCATAGCATGCATGCATCCCTCACAGATTGACAGATAGATAGATAGATAGATAGATAGATAGATAGATAGATAGATAGATGGGTAGATAGAGATAGATAGGTGATTGATAGATGATTGATTGGTAGATAGATAGGTAGGTAGATAGATAATAGATGGATGGAGAGATACATACATACGTAGGTAGATGGCAAGAAGGGAAGGAGGAAGGAAAGGAGGAAGGGAGGGAGGGAAGAAGGAAAACAATATGGCCACCATGTAAAATCTTTGAAATCTTTGAAATCTGAGAAATCAAGTCAGCAAAATCCTTCCAAGAAGAAACATCTCAAATAGACTAAAACCAGAAGTTTTTGTGAGATTTTAAAATCCATCAGTAAAAGGGTCTTTTTTATAACTATCATTAATATTTTGGTATATTTATCTAAAAAAACCTAATTTTAAATATACTTATGCTACAATATCAGGACTTACATATTAACAGTGATTTACTTTATCAGTTCACTAATACCTAGTAAGACTGGATAAAGTGTTGGATGAATGTAACCCCAGCACACAGGAGACTGAGGCAGGGGAATTGCTCTAAGTTTTAGAGAAGCCTGAACTATAGAGGAAAAACTGTCTTTGTTTGCTTTCCATTGTTGTGATAAAATAATGACCAAACACAATTTGAGAATCAAAGGGTTTATTTCACAATCATGACGGGAAAGAAGAGATGCGAAGCAGAGACCATGGAGGAACACTGCTTAATGGCTTGATCCCCCATAACTTGCTCAACTTGCTTTCTTATAGCACCCAGTACTACCAACCCAAGGGTGACACTGCCCATAGTAGGGGCTGGGCCCTCCCTTATCAATCAACAATTAAGAAGATACCTCAAACACATGGACACAGACAAATCTGGTCTAGACAATTCCTTAAGTGAAGATCTCTCTTCCCCGGTTTGTGTCAAGTTTTGCTGGTACTTCATAACTATAATTTTGCTACTGTCATTAATCATAATGTAGCCATCTAATATGCAGGATATCAGATATGCAACACCCATGAAAGGGTCATTTGAACCCCAACAGAGTTGAGAGCCATGGGGGTAAGAACTGCATAGAGAGATCCTGTTTTGTTTTGTCTTGTTTTGCTTTGTTTTTAAAAAGGAAGAATGACAGAACCTTAACAAAGATCACATTCTTAAACAGGTGAGGTCACATGTGCTTGGTGGTATCTCACCTACAGATGCTGTGAGTCTCTTTACTTCACTCTTCTTCCTTTAAGCTGAGCACATCTCCATAATTAAGTTATCCTTTCCAAACTACGGGTTTCCTTCATTTGAGCTCTGTTTCCTACAAGAGTTAAATCAAGGGTCCCAACTGACAAAACAAGGTTTTGTTTGTTCTTGGGTCTGGATTCTGTCAGCAGAGAGCAAGGCATGCAAAGCATAAGATGGGCATTTGCTATCAGTGGGCATAAAACTTTAGCTATTGGAATGGTGGGTGGTCTTTGGATGCAGGGGGATCTCAGTCATGGGGCTCTCTGGGCCTCTGAAATCTTTCATAGCTCAGTTATTCCCACAACACTTGTGGTGTGAAACCCTGGAGGACACATCCTTTGTCCCTGAACTGTCATCTGGATTTTGCTCTGCACTCTCTTAGGTTCTCAGGTCATTGTGGCCTCTGTTGAACACAGGGAGTTGTGCAGAACACAGACAGAGTTCACTGAGCAGGAAAGAGCACAGTGAGAGCACAGGAAAGGAATGAGAGAGACAGTAGCCAAAGGAACCATCGCCCTGACCTACAGTCTGGATGGCTTAACACACTATCCCAAAGTCTATAGAAAAGATCACTTTTTCTGAGGGGTGTTTTCCTCTCTAGGTGTGTTGGTGGATTCTGCTCATTAGTTTCCCAGTTGCCCAGACTTGAAATAATCATACAGAAACTGTATTATTACAACACTGCTTGGTCTATTAACTCACACTTCTTATTAGCTAGCTCTTATATCTTAAATCAATCCATTTCCATTAATCTGTGTATTGTCACATGGTTGTTACCTACTGGTAAGGTTCTGTCTGGTATCTGGCATCTGTCTCCTGTAGTGGCTACAGGACTTCTCTTCTAACTCTACATACTTTCTCCTCCTCTATCAGCTTGGAATTTCCACCTTGCCCTATTCTGCTCTGCAATAGGCCCAAAGCAGTTTTTTTTTATTAACTGATGGTATTCACAGCAT
>JAQHUG010000116.1:4549866-4563191 GCA_028555095.1 Dicrostonyx torquatus | reverse complement strand
TTTGAAGTCAAGATACCTTTAAAATATATATGTTGGTGTAGCTTAGCAGCCTGTACACTGCCAGCAAACAGAGCCTATCTGAAAAAAATGAGGCTACCAAGAAACTGCACTTAACTTGTTTCTTTTGTGCCTACAATTCTTTTCCAAGCTCTCTCAGGTTTTATGTGGTTGTAGCTGGCACACATTGGTGCGCCATTAAGCAGTTTGTCAGGTCCATTTGTATTGATCTTAATTTTTTATTGTTATTGTGTGTATGTGATTGAGGCCATGCTGTAGAGCACACACATGGAAGTCAGAGCTCAAGGTCATAGCACCACTTTTCTCCTTCCCCCTCATGTGGGTTCCAGGAATCATGCTATCATCAGGCTTGGGCTAGGGTTATAAACATGTGTCACCACAAGCAATTTTTTTAAGTGGATGCTGGGACTTTAACTCATGTCCCCTTCCTTGCAAGGCAAACAAAGTGTCACCAAGCCACCTTCCCTGTCTGCTTCTTAAACAGATGAGAGGTTTTTAATTATTTAGAAGTTTCAAGTGCCCTTTGCTCACTGGCTCAGGAGTTTTGTCCCACTGGTCTTGGTAGTTAGGTTCTCCTTTCAAAGGAGGAAACCGAGGCACAGAGATGCAGAATCCTTTTGGGATCCCCCCAACCATTGAGACGTAGAGATGTGGCCCAGACCTGGTGCCTGTTTCTAGAGTCTGAGCTCTTCTCTGCTCGGGTACCGCATGGATGTTCTGATGCTGTGACTGAGTCTGAGCTCTTCTCTGCTCGGGTACCGCCTGGATGTTCTGATGCTGTGACTGAGTCTGAGCTCTTCTCTGCTCGGGTACCGCATGGATGTTCTGATGCTGTGACTGAGTCTGAGCTCTTCTCTGCTCCGGTACCGCCTGGATGTTCTGATGCTGTGATTGGGCTAAGCCACCATCCTTCTGAAGCTCATGTTGGCCCAGAGAGCACCAAAGAGATGAGAACTAGAAAGGGGTCAGCATGTGTTGTAACAACCCCACAAAGTACAAGTTAATCATTCATTCATGTCAGGCGCAGGGGCTCGCCTGTCCATTCCTGAACACTCCTAGTAACTTCTGTGCTCTGTGTCTTTCTCCTGTTCTACACACATCTCAACTTTCCCATGTAAAAGGGCTTCATATTCCCACCTCACCATGTGCTGACCAGCCAGCAAAGCCTGGGAATCCACATCTATCTCTGCTACGTTTTCATTGCTGTGGCTATAGATACATGCAGTTCTGTGGTACTGGAGATCTAAACTCAAGATGTTTGGTAGCAAGCCCTTTCCCAGAAATATTAGTCTTTATATTTGCTGCTGAGGCTGGTTGGGGACTCCTGCTCTCTAAGCAGCAAGTTGAGAGTTTCCGACAGAGTCCCACCCACTCCCATGGGACCCTTAAGTCAGGCTAACTGGTGACAGGCAGCCATGAAAGCTATTCCCTAGCATGTGTTAATTCAGGGTGCTGGAATTCTGACTGGGGAGGCTCATAGGAGAGGAAATTACTCTAATTTTTTATGGCAATGAGGATAGTTGAAGGAAATAAAGACGGCAGAGAAAAGCAACGTGGCATTCAGCTTCAATGCTGCCTCTCCCTGCTCCCTGTCTCCTGAAGCTGTGGCTTATGCACTTATATTTCCTCAGCAAAGCCATCCATCCTTGGAAGTAGACGTGTATTTCACCATCAAAAATCTCTTTCTGCTTTCCCAACGCTTATAATCCAATTCTCACCGAAGATGGAAATAGTGTTCCCACCAGCCCTGTCGCGGCTGATGAAGGATGGTGGTCTCCAAGGATCGATTTCCCCCTCCCACCTCGCTTCTTCAGTTCCTAGAAGCCGTGTGAGAAACAGGGCTCACGTTCTTCCCTGACAGTTCCGTGCCTGTGATGGAGTAAACAGTACACAGTCCTGTGGAGAAGAATGGAAGTAGCTTTTAAAGCCAAGATCGCAAAAGACCCCAACAACTTCATATGTCTGAGGAAAAGCAGGAATCCAGCACGTTCCGAGGAGACGTAGGGCTTCTTAACTACAGTCAGAGTCATCACAAAATTCTTTATTTCTCGAAAATGGAGAAGAGAATCGCCCATTATAGCAAAAGAGTTCTGTCCAACTTGGAGGGTCTTTTCTTTCTTTCTTTTTTTTTTCTTTTCTTATGACCAGGAAAAAAACCCACCAATGAGAATTTCCTGTTCACGGCAACTGTAATTGACATAACTCAAATGGGAACCGGTCCAGACATTTTCTACAGGGAATGGTTAAAGAAACAGTGACACAGAAGCTGGAAAGCTGGCTTAGGGTCTGCCCCACAAACAGGAGGACCTGAGGTCAAATTGCCAGCATCTACACTGAAAAGACAAGCATGGCCGTGATGGTGTGGACTGGTAACACAGTGGGTTGCAGGACAGGGACAGGCAGATATCTGGAGCTCACTGGAAACCAGCCTAGCCAATTGGTGAGCTGTAGATTCTGTGAGAGAACAAGGGCTCAAAATATACAAGGTGAAGGGGGGGGACAGTGAGATGGCTCAGTCTGATTATTTAAGTTTAGTCCCAGGAGCCCACACGGTAAAGACAAATGAATTCTGCAAGTTGTTCTCCGGCCTCCACATATACACTACCGTGTATAGGTATGTGCAAAAACATACATACACATACACACATATTTTTCAATATTTGTAAACTATAAGGTGAGTGGCGATGAGAAAAAAAGACGCTGGACACTGACGTCTGCCTTCCACACGCATTTACACACACACACACACACACACACACACACAGAGAGAGAGTTAAGGGAACTCTGAACTTCCACTGCTACTCCTCCATGATTTCAAAATAAATACTTAAAGTAAATTAATAAGTAAATACTTTTTAAAATCACTTTATCCAATAGTCCAGAATTAAGTAGAAAATCAGTGCCCATTAGGAGATGAGTGGCAAAGAGGAGGCAGGGGCTAGCTCGGCCCTCGTGTGCCCGCAATTCTGTTAGTCTTCTGTGCAGCCGTCAGCTTGTGATGTCTCTTCCCTGGGAGACTGTTTCTTTGGTTAAAGAGCAGCATCTAGGGAGACATTCAGCGAAGCTGGCAGGTAGCTTTGTGAATTAGATGCTCGGACGGGCAGTGGAACCCTTTTAAGATGAATTTGCTTGATAGTTTCCAGTGTGAACAATGAGAAATTATGAGCTGACGTGTTTACTCGGAGCATGGAGGCCGTGCTGTGTGTTTAGCCAGCAATGTTCTCAGTGTACTGCCCTCTGGCACCACCGTAATGGTTTATGAGGGAAGGAAAGTTACATCTTGCTGTCATGCATAGATGGTTCAGGACCTGAGAAGTGTGTGGGGGGAAGGAGGATAAAGAATAATAAGGAAATGTGTGTGTGCTTGCTGCCTGCTGTTTTCATTAAAAACTGAGAAGGGCATGAAAGTTGTAGGGTATGATTTCAAATTACCTCAAGAACAAACCCAAAACATTTCTGGCCTACAATAAATGTACGTCCTTGGAGGATCTCGTTCTACATTTAGACGGAAAGAAGCCTTCTAAAGTTTGCTGGGAAAACAGACTGAAATGAAATCATTCCCCCAGGTTTCACTGGCTTGCTTCTTAAAAATTTATTCTTCCAAGATTTATTTCACTTTCATTTGTAGGTATGTGTACAGGAGTGCAGACGCACACAGAGACCAGAGGAGGACATGGGGTCCTCTCAAGCTGGAGTAAAGGTAACCAGCTGTGAGCTGCGTGGTGTGGGTGCTGGGATCTAAGCTTAGTTCCTCGGCAAGAGCAGCAAAGACTTAACGCCTGACTTGTCTCTCTAGCCCCGGAGAAGAGGTTCTTAATGAGGAATTATCTAGCTTGGGTTGCCCCTGTGGGTATGTTTGTGGGGGGAGGGAGAGTAATGATGCAGGAGGACCCATCCCCTTGTGAGCACCACCATTCCCTAGGCAGGAAATGGTGAGAGCGACAATCTGAAGCCTCTGACTTCTAATATTCCTGGCTTTGACCCTCAGAATGATCTGAAAAGCAATCCCCCTGCCCCCTTCTGGATCTCACAGAGACCAGGCCGACTTTGAAGGAACTCACTATATAACCTTCTCAGTGACCTTGAACTCCAGATCCTCCCTTCCTCCCCTCCAGAGTTCTGGGATTGCAGATATGAATCACCACATCTAGTTTATAGACATGAACCCAGGGCCGCAGGCACGGTGAGCGAGCTCTCTACGGAATGAGCAACATTCCCAGCCCAGGATAGGAAGCACCTCTGCTGGTTTGGCTTGCTGGAAACGTTTCCCTATTGTTCTTTGAGTTTTCCATGGTGCCTCAGAGCTCGAAGAGGTCGTTTTGGGTGTGATCTTCAGTGGCATGTAATTCTTCTGGAGCAGGATGCTGAACTTAACATCAGCAAGAAGGCCTCTGTGATAGCTTCAATTTCAGAAACACATGGTTCTGTTCATCTGAACCTTTTCTTTCTGTCCTTTGTGGATCTATTTTTGGAGTTATTACCAATGATCTTTCATGTATTTTATCTATTTTTGCTGTTATTTCAAGCATGTGGCTAAAATTTGTATCTGTAACTTCATTTTTTTTTGTTAAACATAATATTTTCTATGGATTATTTTTTTTTTACTCGAGAATTCCTTCATGCACTTTTGAAAATGCTTTGATACCGTAAATGAAACACTCCCACTGAGGCCCAAATTAAAAGACACTCCGTCACTAAATCACATCAGAGATTCAGCAAAAAGATTGAAAAACTCATTTTAAACTCATTACAGACTTCCCCAAGCCAGCAGGGACTGCTAACAAGTAGCAGCCTGTAGCAGCCTGTGTTCTTGATCAAAGCTGCCATGAGCTGTTTGCAAAGCAGGGTATTTTAATGGCAGTGTCTCCATATGCACTTGAGGTTGGCTTCAAATACAAGCAAACCCTCACTATATTCAAGCCCATCACAGAGGGACTGTAAGAATGGGTACCATCAAGGCTGGAGAGGTGGCTCAGGGGTTGAGAGCATTGGCTACTCAGAATTCAGTTCCCAGCACTCACATGGCAGTTCACACCCAAGTGCACCAGCTCCTGGGGATCTGTCGCCCTCTTCTGGCTTCCATAAGCACCTGCATTCACAAGGTGTGCATACATTATCAATACTTTATGTAAATAAGAACTGATTGCCAGTGCTGAGAGCTTTGAAAGCCTTGCACTGTCTAATTTAATAAAGGCAGTAACTTTTAGAAAAGTACCCTTCTGTTTTTCCCACTACCAGAAAGGAAAATTGGGGGAATAAAGAAATTAATGTTCCTAAGCAGACCCTCCACATATCCCACCCCCACACCCAGAGAACATAACAGAAAAATCAGGAAGGTAATAAGACTCTGAGGGTGGAAGTCATGAAAAGCTGTCCTCTGGACAGGAAATGACAAATGCATTCATGAACACATAGCAGGTGAGTAAGACCTGTGGGCATGCATGTGCACACACACAGACACACACACACATTATGCAAGTAAGAAAAGAGGGTGCTGGAGAGATGGCTCAGAGGTTAAGAGCACTTCCTGCTTTTGTGTTCCCAGCATGCACATCAGACGGTTCACAACTTCCTGTAACTCCAGCTCCAGAGGGTCTGACACTGTCTTCTGGCTTCCACAGGCACCAGCACATAGATGGCATGCACACAGAGAGACAGACACACATACGCATGACTAAAAGGTAAACCTTTAAAAAAAAAATAGGATGGGGAAAAAGAAGAGTGTCAGCAGGAGTCCAAGAAGAATAAAGGAGGATGCCCCCATTATAATTACAATTAATAGCGGCATTGTGTGCATGTGTGGATAGTAGTGGCTGACTGTGTCATCCTCAGATATCAGTAACTGATGTGAGAACCCAAGAAACTCTGACTGCAAGTTGCGCAGGAGCAGCCTCTCCTCCCTGGGTAGAGACTGCAGACGTAAAAATGCCTTCTACGCCATCTTTCTCACATGTGCTGCTCTTAGCAAAAGAACGAAACCTCTTTCCTACCTGCCTCTCAGCCACCCTGTAAGTTAAAGAGGCGCAAATGAGCAGTAGCAGCGCTGGCAAAATCAATATTGACTACAGATCCCACGGCATAAACACTGTGTAGCATATTAGGGTAAAATGTGAGCTGCTATAATCTGCACACTACGGGGAAATTATCGAGGCACAATAGGCTCAGTAAATATTTACTAGGATGGTGTACCTGGAGCCGTGTCCAATATCCTATCTCGGCTCGTGCATTAGTCAGGGTTCTCCGGGGAAAGAGACCCAGTAGGGCTTATATAGGTCTATAAAGGGAGATTTATTATGGGAATTGGTTCACACCATTACAGAGGCAGCGAAACGCCCACCATATATCATACTTAGGCCAGAGAGCCAGAAAAACATAAGGTGTAATTCAGTCTCAGACGGAGATGCTGTGCCTAGGGTAAGAGATGGGAATTGAGAGGGCATGAGGGGCATGGCAGTGTAAGTGAGGACTGAAGGGATGGAGAGATCTCATCTCCTCTTATGTTTTTTTTTTCTCCATTAGTGAACCAGAAAGGATTTTACTCTGTACCAAAAAGAGAGTTAATCTCTTCCAGAAACACATCTGGGCACCCTGAGCCCAAACAAAACTGAGCCACAACTTGACGTGAAATTAACTAACTACAAGTTGACACAAAAATAACTAATCCCAAATTAGTTAGGTAGATGTTGCTGTTGTTGCTGTTGCTGAGTTGACATGAGCTAGAGTTAGCTGACAAGAGGGAACCTCAGTTGAGAAAATGCCCCATCAGATTGGCTCATAAGCAACTCTGAGGTTTTTGCCCTGATTAATGATGTGGGAGGGCCCAGCGCCCAGATCACTGTGGGTGGTGCTACCCTGGGCAGGTGGTCTTGGATGCTCTAAGAAAACAGGTTGAGCCAGCCATGGGAACAAGCCAATAAGCACATCTCCCATGGCCTCTTCATCAGCTCCTGCCTCTAGGTTCCTGCTCTGTCTTCCCTTCACAATGGAAGTGTTGGGGACATGGGATCCAAATAAACCATTTCCTCCCCAGGCTACTTTTGGTCATGGTGTTCATCACAGCAATAGATATCTAACTAGGACAGCACATAAAATTAAACGGCCACAAGTTCACATACACACTGGCACACACAAAAATCCCAATGGACACTTAAAATTAACCAACCACAAGTTGGTATATAAAGCTCATAAAACCAAGTCATAGCTACAAACTCTAATTTTTTTTATTCTTAACTATATATACATATTACACTCCTAAATATATAAATATAACCTGCTTAGTCTGTATAATGATGTTTTTATGTATGAGTTCGGGGCTGACCATTTGGTATCGAATAACCAATTATATGCTCCTCCCTAGGGAAGACTGTTTCTCCAACTCCCAGCATTGTGTAGCCTGCAGTTCTTGTCGTGGGTACAGAGGCTAGCTTGTCTTCCCTGGCGCCCAAGGTGACCCACATGCTGAGATTTTCAGCATCTCTCTATACCAATGCGTCTGACTTCAAGCAGGACATTCCCTGACACACTGGGTTGTGCTCCTAAGAACACGTCTTTGAAATGCAAGGGCAATGTGTGTGGAACGGCTGGGAAAGCCGCTGAGTAAATGAGTCTCTCCCTTCCGCCAGTCAACCACTGTAAAGTCCACTGATATTGATTGCACTCATTCCTCATAATATGTTTTTAAGTTGAACTTTCCATCTGTCGCATACATGAGCCTTCATCGGCACAGCTGTGGTGCGCATACTTTTAGAGAGCATAATAAGTTGCTTTTCTTCTTAGGCCGCAGGATAATTTCCTCGGAGTAGAATGTTAGCTGGAGGGCCTTGACTACACAAGGCTTGACAAGGGCACCTAGCATCTGCCGTCTCAGGAGCTATCTTCCCTCACCCCATGAATTATGGGTGTTTGCCAGAGTTGACTCCCTTTTTCCCACAAAACAAACAAACAAACAAAAAAACCAAAGCAATGAACTAGACATATCCCTTCCCACCTAAAGACAAGCCTCAGCTTCTGGACGCCTCAACCATGGCAGGGAAGGACTGGGTTCACAAGCAAACAGAAGAACCTACACACTGTGATGGGGAGTGGAGGGCTGAACTATAAAGAAAGGGACTCAAAGGCTTCTTATTTTTCTGGTGCATAACACAGTGACAGGGCCCTAGCTGAGCATGCCTGGTGTCTTTGCCTTCAATTCCCAGCATATGGACAAAAAGGCGTTTGATAGTCTTGACCAGAGGAGGGCCGGTGGGTGTGAAGGCACGCATGTTGTCCACTGTCTGACAGTCACTGTGGTTGAACCACAGGTGACGTGCGCTGTCCCTCTCCTTCTCTTTGTTAAACACAAATGTCACTTACTCTAGATTGGAACAGACTTCTGCTGTCTGCCTCTGGTTTTAAGAATAAAATTAAGATGTCAGCTAAGAGATGTATTCCCGACAGAATGTGTGACTGACAAGCCTTTTCCTTACGGGTGAATTAGAAGGATGTGCTGCTCAAAAGCTGACTGCGGAATCCTCCCAGACAGAGGGAGTCCATCTTGCCTGCAGGACCGCTGCCTGCTTTAAGTGTGCACTTGTAATTCCAATGCTGGGGAACAGGAGGCAGGAAGATCCCTGGGGCTCAGAGACCACTCCCCCACCTGATCAGTGAGCCCCAAAAACCCTGCCTGAAAAACCAAGGTCCTGAAGGACGACACCAGGGAGTAGTCTCTGGCCTCCATGCACACACACTGGCACACACAGGAGCTTGCAAACACGAAACTAAAGTCATAAGTAAAAAAAAAAAAAAGTGGAAGATGTGCTTGTTGGCTGTCTGGCTCCTGGACAACGTGCATCTGCAGACAATGTCTAGGTTTGAGATAACATCAGTGGGATGAGTCCAGGAAGGGACTGTGATGAGAGGCCACTGTGTCCAAATCACAGTATTATCTTTCGACCTCTTTGTTGTTTCCTAAGCTTTGTATGGGGAACATGACAAAGGCAGAATGTAAACAGACCGGGTAAGCAAATATCAAGTAAAGACTGCCAACCCAGTGATTTTTTTTTTGAGTAAGTGAAAATAGAATAGTAGCTTGATAAAAGAAACAATGCTGGGCAGGGGGGTGGGCTAGGTGAGCCCGAGAGCATTGGGCAGCTCTTAAGAGGCACTTGGGAAGGAAGGTGCTCCACAGCTTCCCAACAGAAAGAATTGTGAAAGTTTTACTTAGACTTGCCGATCACCCTGATAGGTTTGCTACATAAAGCTTTCCTCTGCATCAAATCATGTCACACTATATCCCAAACACACATAGGATCGCTATTTGTCGATTTGAAGTTTGAAAGAAAGCGTTGTAATAAAAATTCCTCTTTCCAGAAAGAATCTTTCCACCCCGACACATACATGCACTGATGTACACAATAGAATATTATGTGGCCTTAGAAAAGGAAGGCACACTGCCATCCACAAGAACACGGATGAATTCGGGGGACACAACGCTAAGTGAAATAAGCCAACCACTGGAGGACGTGTCATGTACATTCATAGAAAGAGAATTGTGACTTCCAGGGGCTGGAGGTGGACAGGAAGTCATTGTTCAACAAGTATAGTTTCCTTTGTACAAGAAAATTAATTCCTACAGCTCTGCGCCACGGCTGGGATTAGCTCACTTGACGGCTTGCCTGGTATGATGAGAACCTGTGTTCTGTCCCCCAACCCCATATAAATTACACGTGAACTCTCAGCACTGGGGAGGTGTAAGTGGGAGGATAAGGGATAAAAGGCCATCCTTGGCTTCATAGCCAGCCTGGGCTACATAAGACCACATCTCATGAAGGAATGAGAAGGGCAGGGGTTCTGTTCTATAACAAGAGAATAATCTCAAGTAGCTGTGGTGTGCTTAAAATATCAGAGTACACACCCACTGTCAAATGATCATATTATATACCACACTAAAAACACTAAAAAATAAATAGCTAAAACGAAAAGGAATTTCTTGATAATAGTCCCGTTTCTCCTGGGGAATGCTAGTCATTTTGGCCTGTGGTGGGATTAGTTACTGAGTCACTGAGGGCTTTCCTCTCACTCACTTTACCCTTAAACTGCTCTGAACCGCTTGCAGTCAGAATGACCAGACACCATAGCATCAGGTTCAAGCCAACAAGTGTTGCCACAGATCTGATCTACTTGTAATAGAAAGTAAGCCCTCCCTCCCTTAGCTTACAAGTAACCTGTCATGGTTAATATTGGCTGTCAACTAGAGGAGCTCTAGTGTCACCTAGGAGACAAAACTCTAGGTGTGTCTCTGAAGGAGTGGCCAGGTTTGCTTCTCTGTTGCTGACGTAAGTACCCTGACTAAAAGCAACGTGGGGATGGAAGGGGTTATTTGGTTTACCCACCCAAATCCATCCCATCGTGGAAAGATGTCCGGCCTAGAACCCAAGGCAAGAGTTGATGCAGGAGCCATGGAAAATAGCTGTTTACTGTCTCGCTCCTTATGGCTGCCTCAGCCCACTCTTAGAGAACCCAGAACCACCTGACCAGGGTGGTGCCATTCACAATGGACTGGGCCCTTCTACATCAATCGTTAATCAAGACAGTGTCTCCACAGACTTGGCCACAGGTCAGTCTGATTGAGGCAATACCTTGGTTGAGATTCCCTTTTCCCAGGGGTGTCTAGGTTTATGTCAAGTCGATAAAAACTAGGGCAGGAAACTTCTAAAGCAGGTTTTAATTAAGGAAGCTGCACACTAACTGTGGGCAGCACACATCACAGTCAGAAGTCCTGGGCTGAATTAAAAGGAGAAAGTGAGCTGAGCACCAGTGTTCATCTCCTCCTGCTTCCTGGCTGTGGGTACCAACTGCCTCACACACCCTTGTAGCCACGCCTTCTCCACAAAGATGAAGTGTGCCCTTGGCTTATAATAGAAAGTAAACCCTCCCTCCCTTAGCTTATTTATTGTCAGATACTTGGCCCCAGGCACAAGAAACATAACTAACACGACGCACTGTAGTTTAGCCCCAAACACTGATGTCATCAAACACCCTAATGCTACTTTCTGAGTCCCTAGAACACTCACCTTATCCACCAGTTCTTAACCAATCACATCACCTCTTGTCTACCACCACCAAGAAACATCTGACACCCCCAAGGGATATTTCCATGAGGCAACTTTAGAAGACTGCCATTAGCTATTAGGCACTTCTGTTTGGCTAAATATGTGCCCAGGAGTGCCAATTTGCCAGCAAGCTGTGGAATCTAGCCCAAGCCAGTCGTAAAGTCCCAAGTCTGAGTCGCTAACACAGCTAGCCGCAGGGCTCAGCTCTCGGCATCTGTCAAGATCGTGCATTTTCTGCCAGCAGCATCTGAGCTATTTAAGTGGGTGACAGCCTGTGCCTAGAACAGCATATACAGTGAGCTAGCATCAGAGGAGCTGAATGTAAAATGTCAGGACAGCTTAGCCACAGCATGGGGGAGGCTTGGAGCTAGCACTTGCTCTCCCTACTCACATTTTAAAGATAGGAGTGTAGTCTGTTTCCCACACCAGCCACAGATTTGCTGGAAAGACAAAGATGACCTTGGGTTTCTGCTCCTCTAAGCTACAGGTTCGGGTCACTAGCCCTGGATTACGCCTGTACTGGGGATTGAACCCAGGGCTATACATACACTAGGCAAGCGCTCTACCCACTAAGCTACAGCACTGTACTCAGCATTTCTCCTTATAAAGATCTGTTTTATTTTTATGGATGTGTGTGCACACACACATCTTCCATTTCTCTCTATATGCACACACAACTGCAAATGTGTACCGATGACACTTACACTTACTTTATACACATATGCCCAGCTACTTGTTTACTTAAGCCTATCTGCGAACACGTTGCCTTTGTTTTGACTTCGCTCCTCCTCAACGTTCAGACAATCACACACCAAGAGCTATGTTACCGCATTGACAGACAGGAGTCCCAGGGGAGGGGTGACAGGGAAGAGCGATGGAAGTACAGAACGCACCTGTGGCTGGCACGCCACTCACATGGAAGTCCCACCCTTCTTCTCGCTGTCCGCGGAGGTTGCTTTTAGACTCTCGGTTCCGCAGGAGTCATTTACAGCTAATTCAAAGCCGAGCTTGCACTCACTTGAGTGAAGTCGCAATGCGAAGGACAGAGAATCATGACAGACAAGGCCCTCTGCGCTGGTGTCTGGGAGAGGACAGAAGTGGAAACAGCTGTAATAAGGCAGGTGAGAGCACATCAGAAGGACAGGAAAATGCCAGGATGGCAGGCACCAGCTCTGGGAAGTATTACAATCTGTCCTCTATTCTGGATTGTCCATGTAATATGTATGCATTTACATATGCTACAGTATTTTGTGAAATAAATGGAACTATAAATATATAGAAAACAATACAGCCTATAGAGTATAATACAGTATAAAAAACTATATTGTTATTTTTGTACTTTGGGGGAGCCAAAGTACTCATGATATTTCATATATATTTAATTTAAGTTGTATATTTTATAAACATCATATATAGCCTCATGGTATGGCTCATTTTAATTTGTCACCATGGCAACAAAAATAATTATCTCACTAGAAAAATTTTATGAATAAAGTTAGCAGACACCCAGCTCTACTACCAGGCTTACCTTTAAGGCTTGCTTTGATATTCTAAATATGTATGGAGTCATTTAGTAAATCATTAATAAATGAATTTGTCTGCACTACCAACATGACATGGCAAAGAAAGATGCTCTCCACCTTAGGGTGTGTGTGTGTGTGTGTGTGTGTGTGTGTGTGTGTGTGTGTGTTTGTGTGTGTGTGTGTGTGTGTGAAATTAAACTAAATTTAGCTTGAAGACACCTCCATACTGAGTCCTTTTACAGCAAGCTGCAGTCAAGCTCAGCAAGTAACTTCGGAGTTTACTTCCACAACAAACAAGCAGCCTCAGCCAATCACAGGAGCTGAGCCTTAGCCAGTCCCAGGTAGCCCACTAACTGAACTCTGACTGCCAAGCTGTAACCAGCTAAACTATCCACCCTTCGCTGCTGCTGCTGCTGCTGCTGCTGCTGCTGCTGCTGCTGCGGCTGCAGCTGCTGCGGCTGCTTTCAGTTTTCTGTTGCCTGATCCTATTGTTGAACAGAGTCCACGGAACCTGCTCTGGCTTTGAGAGGTGCTCATTTTTCTATCCTTTCTTTGTAAAATAAACTACCAAGTTTGCTGATACATTGGAAGGTTCTGTTTTCACTGCTGCTTCTGCTCTAGAGTGAGAGGTCCAGTCATACAAAGGAAGGTCTGACTTCAGACCTATTCACAGTGTGTGTGTGTGTGTGTGTGT
>JAQHUG010000116.1:4515792-4531742 GCA_028555095.1 Dicrostonyx torquatus | reverse complement strand
GTGTGGCACAGTGGCATGCAGCAGACATGGGGCTGGAGGAGGAACCGAGAGTCCTACATCTTGACCTACAGGCAACAAACAGAAAGTGCTCTGAGTGTCACACTGAGAGAAGCTTGAGCAAAGGAGCCCTCAAAGCCCAGCCCCACAGTGACACACTTCCTCCAACAAGGCCACACCTACTCCAAACAAAGCCACACCTTTTAACAGGGACACTGCCCCTGAGTTTATGAGGGACAGTTAACATTCAAACGAGCACACTCCCTGCTTTCCTCCACGATGGACTGTAATCTGTAAGCTGAAACAAACTCTTTCCTCCCCAAGCTGCTTTCGCCTTAGTGTTAACCACAGTAGTAAGGGAATGAAGACACAGGGTTCCTGAGAAAGCTGCGGAGAGGAGCAGACGCACCCTGAGTAGACCAGACATGGACTGTGGGAACCAGAGACTGTCCCTTGCCATTGGTCTGTAGTAGGGACTATTTGGTGAGCATTTTTCAAACAAATTCTCCTTCATCTTGAATATATCTGGATCACATTACTCTGTATGTATGAGGAAAGTAACTGAGAACAGAATCCATGGGGGCCGTATCCAGCCGTGACCCTTAGAAACTGCCACTTGTCATTTGGTGTATTCATACCCTTTGAGCTGTTTGTCTCAGCCGAGCACAGGAAAGTTGAAGTTTTGTGTTGAACATGGTTGAGCATCAGTCTATAGAGAGACTTGGTCAGTTCCCTGAGTCTACACCTAAAGAGCCAACCTATATGAAAAAAGCAAAAACCGCCATTCTAACTCTGCAGTCATGAGAAATACTGTTGAGTGTTTAATGGTGGTGGGCGCACGCCTTTAACCCCAGCATTCAGGAGGCAGAGGCAGGCAGATCTCAGTTTGAGGCCAAATGTCTTATACTTCCCAGGACTATCTGTTCAAGGGTCACACTGCCCATAAGGCTAGGTCCTCAGCACTTCAATGGTTAATCAAAAAAATTCACCACAGGCCTACCTAATGGAGGCAATCCCTCAACTGAGATGCCCTCCTCTTGTGTAACCATATCCTGAGCCAAACTAACAAAAAACCAAACAACACACCCAGACAGGATGCTCAATTTAGAAATATTGAACTGGACTTAGAGACACTAAGAATATCCCTCAGTCCCCAAGACAAAAAGTGTTAAAAGCAGAAAAAAATTAAACTTTTATCATAATCACTAGACGGCATCTTGGCACGGTTAGATGGCATGGTTCAGTAAGGTCTATGTTCTCTTTCATCTCAAGACTGTGTGAACAAATTCTGAACTAGGGGGAACTTGTCATTCACTGGGCTGGCTACTTTTATGTCAACATGACACAAGCTAGAATCATTGGAGAAGAAGGAGCCTCAACTGAAAAGAAATGCCTCAATAAAATTGAGCTCTAAGCAAGCCTGCAGCGCATTTTCTTAATTAGCAGGCCCAGTCCATTGTGGATGGCGCCACCCCTGGGCTGGTGGTCCTGAGTTCTATAAGAAAGAAGGCTGAGCAAGCCATGGAGAGCCAGCCAGTAAGCAGCACCCTTCCCTGGCTTCGGCATCAGTTCCTGCCCCCAGGTTCTGCCCTGTTTTGAGCTCCCATCCTGACTTCCTTCAGTGATGAACAGAGTTGTGGAGGCCTAAGCTGAATAAACCCTTTCCTCCCGACCTTGCCTTTGGCCACGGGATTTCACCACAGCAATAGTAACCCTAAGACAGTCCCTGATTTTCAATTGATTTGGGCTGAGCCTTCTTAAGCTCCAACTTAGAATGGTCAGACATATTTGAAATACAGTCTTCTTTGTAACCTTATAATTATTAACAAAAGATTGGCAGTTGTCAGTATTTCATGGGAATTCTTGGTAAAGGCTTAGCTTGAACGGATTCTAGAACATAAATTTAGAAAACCAAGTCCAATTTAGAATTTATGAAGTTCACAATCTTCTTTTTCAAAATTCACTCAGCACCCCATTCCCTGAAGTCTACCTCCTGGGAGGACATATGGGAGCTGTTCACAGACCACCTTGTCTTCTGTGTTCAAAGAAATCTTTCACGGTCAACCTGCTTCTCATGCCCTTCTTAACATTTAAACTTTTTCTGGTTTAAATGGATAAGAAGTATGACATAAATTTCACTCGGAAGAGACCTGTAAATGAATAAAAGAGAGAAAAAAGATCATTACAGTCTGTGAGCAAGAAAATTATAAGAGAAAATATCAAAGGGGAATTGTCGTGAACTAGAAGAGCAAAAGATATTCTAGCCTTGGTCCAGACACATCTGAGGTGTGGATGAAGACTGGTGTATCCCTAAGACTTCTTCCCAATTGTACCAGGTGAATTCCATGTACCTCGGAAGTGGGGCTAAGACTCTGTCTTCATGGATCACCTGCTTTAGCCTGGTGATTGACCTCTGCCTGTTCACTGGCATCCTCCTCTCTCACAGGGCTGTACCCAGGCAGTTGTTAGGATCAAGCAGAGCAATAGAGGTAGTTGTTGCTATGGTTTTCAGAACTGACTCGTGCAAGCTATGAGGAGAATCAGCTTCTCCACCACTGCCCACCCTGGGGCTCACTAAAATGGAACTGTATTCCAGTGCCTCTGGTTCCCCACTGAGCTGCTGAACTCTGGGATTCTAGCAGCCCTCAATGCAGGAACTACATTGAAAGGCTTGAATAGAAATTTTTTAATTAGTTTTCCAAGTTAGCATATAAAGAAATGGGTTTCACTGTGTCATTTCCATACAGTGTCACAGCTGTACTGTCAGGAGTGTGTGGCTTCAAGAATCGTAGAAAGAGGATTAGGGAGAGAAGGAGGAGGCACACTGAGTCCTCACAACCCCAGTTCAGAAGTGTCAGGCACCACTTGCACTTATAGGTCATTGGTCAGAAAAAAATCACATGACCTCAAGGAATTGTGCAAAACTTAGGGGGAGTACATAGGATATTTGAGGAGTACAAACAGCCTCTGTCATCCGCTCAGGCATTCACGGTCTTATCAAAACACCTTCTGATAGCTCTACTAGAGCCATCGTAAGATCTGATGAGAATTTATTAATTCTTAGCTGGGACTTTACACCTTGGCTGTCTCTGCATTTGTCCTATCAGCTTGACTATCTGAGTAGAGGAAAGCAATAAAACCCATGCAGGAGAATAGACAGCATCGGAGGACATGGGGAGTCAACCTTCTTAAGTGCTGTATTAAGCAGTTTTATATGCCCATTCCCTAGAGCTCTCCTCCTCCCGCTCCTCCTCCTCCTTTTCAAGACAGGGTTTTTCTAGGCAGCCCTCACTGTCCTGCAGCTCACTCTGTAGACCAGGCTGGCCTTGAACTCACAGAGACCCGCCTGCCTCTGCCTCCTGAGTACTGGGGTTAAAGATGGTCCCACCACCATCACCCAGAAAGTTTTCCTTCTAATAGGCAGTTCTTAGTGGAGAGCTGAGCTCTGGAGCCTCGAACCACTTTGCAAGCTTTAAGAGGAAAGTCATCCAAGCAACAGGCTCCCCTGACCTCAACAATCAGTAGCTGATCTGTGCACTTGGCTTCCTTCACCTCCCCAGTGGCTCTTCCACTGGCCCATGTCAGATGGAGGCTGAACTCTGCCTCAGAGTGTTTAAGGGTTGGTCCGGGTGGGGAAGAGTTGAACAGATCTTAATCCCCGCCCCACACCTCTTGTCAAAGAACCAGGTGCTGAATCAAAGCCTCTCTTCTCCACAGATCCTCATGTGACCAAGTGTGGTTTGCATCCTGGGGCGAGATGCACTTCCTACACTTGCCACAAACTCATACACATTAGTCCCCACTGTTTTCCAGTTCTGAGCCCATCTCCCACTGGTCCTTCGCTGTGGCTGAGCTGAGCAGAGAGCACCCCCTGGGGGTCCTATAGATCCATGGAATTGTAGTTCTAACCTTAAGAGAACACGTGGGGAAGAGCAAAATATGGTCCAGACAACAGTGAACATTATAACACAGTGAACGAAAGAAAAAAGAAGAAGAAGAAGACTAACAAGCTTCATTTCAATGCTATTAACATGATTTTAAAGTCTCATGTTTTCTAAATATATTTAACAGCATGGATAAATGCTTCTAGTGTATTGGTTTTTAATAGATGAATAAGCCCAATTTTCCAAAAACAGTGAAATAAAATCGGCTTCTGAAAGTTCCCACCCATTATTTATGAATACATTTCTTTGTTTTATGCCTAAAACAAACAAGAGAAGGAAGGAGATAAATCAACATATTAACATGGTTATTTCTACTGGAAACATAAGTGGTTTTTCTGCTTTTTATGCTTTTGAAGTTTTGTTTTTGTAATAAACATCTATAGCTTCATAGCTATGATGCCTCCATTCGTATATTGGAGTGGTTAGTTTTTGTCGACATGATACAAATTAGAGTTACCTGGGAACAGAGAACCTCAACCATGTTAGATTGGTCTGTAAGCAAGTCTATGGGTCATTTCCTTGACTGATAATTGAGGTGGGAGGGCCCAGCACACTGTGGGCAGTGACAGGCTGAGCAAGTCATACGAAGTAAGCCAATAGGCAGCACTCCTCCATGGCCTCTGCTACTGTTCCTGCCTCTAGGTTCCTGCTTTGAGTTCCTGCCCCAACTTTTATCCACTGATGGACAGCTGCAAGCCAAGGTAAACCCTTCCATCCTGAAGCTGTGGTCAGTGTTTTATCATTGCAACAGAAAATCAACACAGGATATAGATAAACAACCGATGATAGTTGACAGGCCTATGTCAGCCATATACACATCAGCCACAACCTGGACCTGTCAAGAAACAGCTTCCACACAACCTTAGGACAGGGTGGGATGCAAATCTTGGCGCAGGACAATGCCCTGTGTTGTCTCTAAGGTGCCAACAGGCAAAATGATCACATTATCAGGTTTTTTTTTCATTGCATTTAATTTTGGAACAGAAAATTGGGCCCAAATTGTCAGGCTCTTTTTTATTACTGATTAGGGAGGCATCCCACGATGGAGAGGCAAACATCACATCTGCACTCGTTTCCCAAGCGGTGGCTCCATCTCGCTGACAGCGCATTTTCTCTCCGTCCTCATCAGATGCAGCTCCAAGGTTCGTCTCCGTGACACACAGATGCCAGATCCTCCTCCTGAGTTGAGTTTCAAGCTCCACTGCAACAGTCGCCCAACTGTGCCCATCGCTCTCCGACAGGAAGGTCTAGACCCTGACTCCATCTTAAGTGCCATTGCGGCCTTCAAGTCTGACTCCACAGCCGCTAGCCTGGCCAACCAGCACTTGGGGTTTATTTTGAGTGGCTTCTGTTGCATGAGATGGTGGTATGATTATACATGCAAATTGCAACTACATAATCCAGAGACCCTGAGGACAAGCCCTGGCAATGTGCCTCTGTACCAGGCTTTCTTTTGGGGGCCACCACCAGCTCCCAAATCATGACATGGAGATTTATTATTAGTTTTGAATGTTCTGCCTATCTTAGGCTCATTTCCTGTTTGGGCTTTTTACCTTTCTTTTTATATGTCCTACGCTGTGTCTGCTGGCTGGCAACTGCCTGGCGGGCCCCAGGTGTCTCCCTCTCTTTCTTCCTAGTTCTCTGTGTCTGCTGGCTGGCAACTGCCTGGCAGGCCCCAGGTGTCTCCCTCTCTTTCTTCCTAGTTCTCTCCTTTCTTCTTCTTCCTCTCATTCCCTTCTTTAAAACTTAGATTTCGCCTCCTATGTATTCTCCCTGCCTGCCAGCCTCACCCATCCCTCTCCTGCCTAGTTATTGGCCATTCAGCTTTTTATTAGACCAATCAGGTTCCTGAGGCAGGCAAGGTGAAGCAAATGCAGCACATCTTTACATAATTAAATAACTTCAGAGTAAACCACTGTAACACATCTTTACGTCATTAGCAAGGGCAGCAGAAACAAGTACAAGAAACACACCTTTTCACAGTTAAAGTAATATTCCACAACATAAATAAATGCAACACATATTTGCCTGGTTAAAATAATATTCCACAGCACCCTTCTTGCTTCAGCCTGCCGTTGTGGTTCCTCCATCAGACATAACTAGCAAGCTCACCTCCTGAGATGGGAGTCAGACGTGGAGAGGTAGGATGTTTGCTAAGGGGTCATACACAAGTGTCTGAGCCATCAAGACTTTTCGTATGTTGACTCTCCTAGTGTAGTAAGAGGTGCGGGCTGTGTCTCACAGCACCTGAGAGGAGCACAGGCCTTTTTGTTCTGTCCCACCCAGCTCCCAGCTGTGGGCCTGCTTTTGGCCCTGGCTAGCTTATACCCGGAATAATTACACACAAACTGTATTCATTTAAATACTTCCTGGCCCATTAGTTTTAACCTCTTATACATATTAGTTTAACCCATTATCTAGTAATCTATATATCACCACGTGATTGTGGCTTACCGGGAAGATTCTAACCAAAGTCCATCTTGGGCTGGAGAAACATGGTATCTGGCACACTTCCCTTCTCCCCAGCCTTCCGTTCTGTGTCCCCGCCCACCTAATGGCTGCCCTATCAAAAAGCCAAGGCAGTTTCTTTATTCAACCAATGAAAGCACAGAAATACAGAAGGACCCTCCTACACCATCCTAGGAATAATTCATTGTTGGGATTGGATGCTCATGCTCATCCTTCCTTCAAATTCACACATAGATACCTGACTCCAGAGTGACAGCCTTTGGAGATGAGACCCATATGGAGATAGTTGAGACACAGTCATGAAGGGGAAGCTCAGTGCCCAGCCACATGCCCAGTGATGTCCCATGATCAGCCTGAGGCTCGAGAGTGAAGGCAAGTCAGAGGAGAGGCCCAGCCAGTCTTTATTTCATGAATAAAGTGTTTCACACATATTATGCTTTGCATTTAGCTAATTGTCCTAGCTGGTCTTAATCGTTAAGTGGACACACCCTGCAGCCACGTGAGAGGAGACGCCTCTGTTGAGGAGTTGTTCTGTGGGGGTTGTCTTTGTTGTTATTGATAGATGAGGATCCAGCCCACTGCAGGTGGAAGTCCTGGGCTATGTAAGAAAGCCAGCTAAGCATGAGCGTGAGTGAATCAGTTAGTATTGTTCTTCCATGGTTTCTGCCTTGACTACCCTCAGCAATGGACTGTGACCTGGGTGTGTAAACCGAATAAACCTTTTCCTCCCCAAGTTGCTTTAGGACAGAGTGATTTATCCCAGCCTTTTAAAAGTGACGTGAAGGACATGGAAATCTTGAAAAAAATATTAAAATGCAGCAGAATGCACCAGTGACTTCAGAATGACACCACCCCACTGCCCAATTATGACCAGTGATGGACACAGCCACAGTGAGGAGCTGTGGGCTTTGGGAAACTTCTATCCATCAGTCCATTTACTTACTTTTCTATAGGTCTTATATGATGAGAATGTTCATTAATCTTATTGTTCAGAAGACCCCCAAAAAGGAGAACACAGAAATTAAGTCATTCCAATGTCACAAAGCTAATATGTGGCAGGGCTTGAGCTTCCACCCAGTTCTTGCTGTGGCAAACGTGGCAGAAGTCAATGACCTAATTCCCATGCCTTTGTCTTGCTCCATCAGAGAGCCAAGGTCACTCAGAGACCTTCCTGCCATTCAGATCAATGGCCATCATTCTTAACCCAGCCGACTACCACAAACCACCATAAGCAAAGTAGTTTATGAATAATACAAACATATCTGTCACTAAGGTGAAAGTGCTGGAAGATTCTGTCCACCTAGAACTTCTCCCTGGTTCCATAGCACTCACTTGCTGTATCCTCATGTGTTGGAAGGGGCACAGCATCTCTAGGTTCCCTCCCTATGCTCACTCTGACCCCTAGAAGCCCATGGCCTACACACCCATGAAAGGCACTTCCTAACACCATTGTGTTGGGGCCAGAATTTAAATATATGAATTTGGAGGCTTCTGAACATCCAGCCTCATTGTACCCCAGCACCAAATGAGGCTCAAATTTATCATCCACAGAAAACTGAAGGACACACAGCACTAAGACTTGAATCACAGGAATGATTAAGGGTCCTGGTGACATCATGATGATATTTTCCTTCTTCCCAGACTTTAGCCACAAGATTCCAAGAACTATTAGTGAACATGACGCTGGAGACAGAAGGGCTGAGAGACAGTGCCCAAGGGGCTGAGGAAGGCACTGCCAATTCTCCTCCTTGCACAGACTCAAACTGTCTTCCCATCTGTGATGTACAGCCTCCCCCAAGCAAGGAAGTGAGCACAGGCTCTTTGGAGTCCCACGAAGAAGCAGAAAGGATGGAAATTGAAGCCAAGCCCTAGTTCCCCTGTTCCCCATGGTGATGCTCAAGTAATTTAACTTCCCAGGTTCACGTGTGTAAAGAGCATGACCAACCATGCCTGTTAAGAACAGGACCTGAGCCCTAGTGTCAGCACACGTGGCCCATGGTGGGAGGGTGTCGGTATTGACTTTCAATAGTATCCATGGTCCATCCTGTTCCCAGTGCTTCCTCTGGGAAAATGACCAAGTCCCTTGTCTTTCCAGTTATAGAACAACATGAGGCAGCTACTGCCATGGGCAAAAGGACACCAGTCCACTCAGGAGAGCCTTAGAAAAATCTGTGTGCCTGTGCACACATGTCTGTGTGCATGTGTGTGCCTGTGTGAAGAGATATGTGTGCATGTGTGTACAAACCTTCACATATGTGCGTGTGTGCATCTGTGTATGCATGGCCATGCACATGGATGTGTGCCCATGTCCATGTCCATTGGCATGTGTAGCACTTGTAAGAATCTGAAATTGAACTAACATTTATTTGTTTCCAAGTTTGTTGCAGTCTCCCCTCCTACAGCGTCACCATCTAATATGGCCCTGTCAGCACTGCGGTTATTAAATGCTCGGATGGGTCTGACCCAAACTGAGGCTCTGTATGTAGGTGTTGTACACAGCCACTGGGCTACCGAGATCCAAACTGAAAAGGAAAAAAGTGAAATGTTATATTTATGATCGTATGCTGAAATGAAAACATTTAGTCTAGAATTGTATATAGGAATAAAAATAATTTCACCTGTTTCTGTTTGTATTTTTCTACTTATATATGTGACTCATGTTGGACAACACAGCCCCAAGAATGTGTTTCTTGAGAAACAGAAATCACATAGAAAACTTTTGAATCTCACATTTAAAATTTCAAGAAGGCAATTCTGATTGGCTCAGCTCTGGAATAAGTATCTGTTTTGATTGGCTCATTTGAACTGCTAATTCCTCAAGACCCAAGTTCTCCCCACAGTACCTACATGGTAGAAGGAGAGAACAGACTCCTGCAAGTCGTCTGACTTACACACACACACACACACACACACACACACACACACAAACACTCAATAAATACAATATTTTAAAATTAAAAATAAATTAAACCATGGGGCCTCAGTTTCTTGAAGAACCAGCCAGATGACCAGACATTCTGACATTATTGTCTATTCCCCAGCTTGGCCACCAGTCATTCATCTGAAAAATGGTATCACATTTAAAGTTAAGCAGGCTAGCAGGGGCTGGTTGGTACCTTCTATAAATACGTGCTGCCGTGTGCATATTCTTAACAAGAGGCACTGACATGTTTGTGTTAATACTTGGGCTGTTTTGATAAATAAATTTCTAACTTTTTATTATGCATGGATATACCCATTGTTTAAGCCCAGGACAGAATGACGACCACTCCCTGTTCTGTCACAACGACTTGAGAGGTCGGAAGAATGTGTGCTGCATCCACACCTCAGACATATTAGGACAGGAGTTAGAGCTCAGAGAGAGAGAGAGAGAATACCACCCAATGTTTGCAAGGCCCTGGGAGTGACACCTAGTACAGCAACAAAAATATTAACCAAAATTTAAGAGGTTTTATGCTCATTTGACCACACTTTGACACTCCAAGAGGTTTAGAACCCTAATACATAGTTTCCAAAATACTTAACCAAAAAGTATACTATACAAAGAGATTCAAGTTGGGCTACAAGAATTTAGTAAATATTGATGAAAATCTGTTTTCCCAGGGGGTTAAAAACTAAGAGTCCTTCCTTTTCTTATAGAGGACCCAAGTTCTGTTTGCAGCACCCACATAATGAGGCTCACTACTGCCTGTAATTCTGGCTCAAGAGAAATCTGTCACTTCCTTCTAGCCTCTAAGGGAATCTGCAAATACATGCGTACACGTGTATACATATACATAATTAAAAATAAAACTAGAGCTTGAAAAGAAATACATACGAATACCCACAGTAAAAACTACCACCCTATAGTGTAGTATTAATTTTAGTACTCCATTGAAGGTGGCCAGAAAAGTCCCTATTGCCTGTGCCTGGTAAGGAGCAAGCATGTTTCCCTGTGTTCCCTAAGGCAGAATCTGGGCCATGGGCCATCAATCACACTTTGGTAGCAGGGGTGGAAGCAGAAAAGGCCTTTTACTCTCACGGTGCAAATGCTCTCACCTCTCAGCCTTAAAGTCACTCATGTCTGTTCACGCTAATTCTTTTTTTTTTTTTCCTGGAGTGTTTCTAAGTCTATTGTTAGATGTGCGCTTCACTGTTGCAGAGTGCCCAAGTTTGATGCGGTTATTAAAATGGTGCCGATATAAATTACCATAGCGACAAACACAAATGCATAGCCCAATTTATCCTGTGGGGGCTGAACTCTTCTACAGCTCCTGAAATGGCAGAGCATGGAGCAAATCAAACAGCTGCTGGGACACTCGAATATCCATCAACACTGACTGCTGTTCAATCCTCGGTAACGGTCAGTGACGGACAACACGAGCCATTTCTCTTGGGAAGGGCCAAGTGTGAGCACAGCATCTTCACCTGCGTGGCCTGTGTCTTTGTCTATCACGAGCAGGCTATATTCTGATGACTGTCTGAGAAAGAAAAGCTCCAGCGCAGCAAAGGATACTCTCTTTTATTTATAATTACATTATGTACGACTCACAGCCATGGTCTCTGTCCCCAGTAATAAACATCAATCTAAACAGTAAAGGGGCAGACACCAAAAGAAGGACATGTCACTTACACTAGGCAGCAAATACATAGCTAAAAATAGCCGAGGGAAATATATGAGTATGGGGGCAGTATTCTCCATCCTGTCCTTGTTTGACAGGCACATAGATTGCTTGTAGCTCTCTCATCCAAACGCAAGAGTTAAAAATAAGAGTTAACACCTGTGTTCTTCGTCAGCGTCTTATGGTGACAACGGCTTTCAAGGGAAGAGTGTATTTTTGGTTAGGCACACTGAGACATCCCTTCAGCAAAAAAATACTTAAGAGGATTTAGATTTGATTCTGACAGGGGAACATTCGAGAGTTTCTCCTTCCTTGTATGTGACTGTGGACAAGGTTATAAGACAGATTCATCCTCTGAATGTCTTTTCCCAAGACTTAGTTCCACACTGAAGGATGTATGCCCGTAAGATCAAGTGCTCGTGGGTCCCAAAGCACGAAAAATCTCACTGATTTTCTAGGTGTGAATTTAGAGGGGAAAGCTCATCTTGTTCCTATCAATGTTTGGAAAAAACATCCTATCTATTTGTGTGTGTGTGTGTGTGTGTGTGCGTGCGCGCGCGTGACGTGTGTGCAAGTGTGTGTGAACATATGTGTGTGTGCAGGTACACAGGTACATGTGTATGCATGTGTGTGGAGTCCCTAGGTTTGTGTCAGGTGTTTTTCTTGATCACTTTCCACCTTATATCTTGAGGGATGGTCTCTCACTAAACCGAGAGGACACCATTTTGGCTCCTCTGGCAGCCGACTTGCTCTGGGGACCCACTGTCTCCATTGCACCAGGGTGACAGGTGGGCCACAACACCCAAGAGGCTTTTAAGTGGGTTCTAGGGACCCAGTCTCCTGTCCTCACACACATATACTAAGTGCTTATCCACTGAGCCATCTTCCCAACCTGGAAGAAAAAAAATTGAAGTGTTGCTTGAAGGAAGTATTCTTGCATTGACTCAAAATAATCATAATATAATAATAAACACATAATAATAATGTGTTGGTACACGTTCAAACACTAGAGATTCTGAAAATCAATCAAACAAACGAATGAATAAATAAATAAATTTTAAGAAAATTGATGTTGGAGAGACGACTCAGCAGTTAAGAACACCATATGTGGTCCCACCACATAGAGAGAGCGAGGAAAGAAAGAGGAAAAGAAAAGGCAACACTGAAAAACAAGTATAGGATTCAAGGTGGAAGATGGCAATGGACTCCGACAGATGCCACATAGAAAGCCCTACAGATGCCAACCCAAAAGATGTAGTCAGAAATTGGAGTACAATATCCAAAACCAACATATTAAAAAAACATTTGTTTCTATGCACTAAAATGATCTTTTGCAAAAAGAAATTAAGGAAGCAATCCCATTTATCCCAAAGAGGGATAAATTCAACCAAGCAGGGAGGAAACCAACACACCAAAAGGTTTAAACAGTAATGTATTCTAAGATTTGTTTTTCTCATTTGAAAAAATAGGGGACAATGTTTCATTCGTTTGGAGGGCTCTGATAAAGATGTTATCTAGCACACACGTGGTGATCTTAAAAGGCCGTAGGAAGATGCTGAAGGACTAACGATAATGTAGACAGTTTTTCAAACCAGGTCTTTCTTTCCAGCCTGCCTCCACTCTTACTCTGAAAGGTGAGGAGGGGAGCTGGAATTATAGCCAAAACAAAATCAAGAGCCTCGGGGAGGCAGCTCTGAAATAAGAGTCAGAGAAATGAGAGGATCTGCAGTCTGCATCCGCTGCGATCAGTGAGCTCCAGTCCCTCACTAGGCATCTTGTAGCTTTTACATACACCACAATGGCCACCCTAGAGTGATATTTTGGGGTCCATCCCTGGTCCAGGTAAGAAAAACAAGGCTTCAGCTTTCTCCCTTATAGATCAACTCAACATGAAACACCTCGATAAGCAGAGACCACATTGGCCAGAGTGTAGTAATTCCCTTTCCTGTGTAGAAGTGCCCAATCACACTCTTCAAGCACACATGGAAACGTTGATGAAGAAAAGGAAAGTTCGAGAATCTTGGGAAGGAGAATGCTGCTTGAGGGAATATTTATTTGCCTGCAGCTTGGAGGCAGGAGAAATGTAAGTCTTTCTGGGAAAGAAAAATCGGTCTTCTTGATTTAAAGACCCATGACTGCAGGGGCTGGAAATGTATCTCTGTAGATAGAATTATTGCCTAGCATTGAGGAAGCCCTGGGTTTGATCCCCAGCATCCTCTATACACTCCAGGCACGGTGTTATAATCCCAATGGGAATGGTGGTACCTGCCTTTAGTCTTAGCAAAGGCAGGCAAATCTCTGTGAGTTTGAGACCAGCTTGGTCTGTATAGGGAGTTCCAGGACAGCCAGGGCTATGTAGAGAGACTGTCTCTAAAGAATAAAGAGGAGTTTAAGGTCATCCTAAGCTACATAATAAGTTTGAGGGCAGCCTGGGCTACATGAGCATCTGTCTCAGAGAAGGAGGACAAAGAGAAGGAGAGATTCTTGGAACTTCTAAGATAGTAATAGGTTTTTGTTAGATAGAGATAGATGGGAAATAAGCTGGAAGGTCCAAGGACTATGGGCTGGAAGATTTTAGTAAGCATTCTTCTCTTTTAAAAAGTCATGAGGCAGAATTTCTCTCCTTGCTCTCATCCAGGGCCAATCCGTCACCTGAGGTCTTATGTCATAGTCCAATAGGGTGGCTCACCTTGATTTCAGCATGAAGAAAAAAAGGCTCTTCCACGCTGCCTCCCTAGAGGGGAAAATGGGTTTGAACTTGTGACACACAAGAGAGCAGTCATCTTTCTGAGTGATGGAGAGTGGTAAAGGTTAGCGTGGGCAATCGGAGCCGGTGCTTGCATCGACTCTGCAGGGATTTTATGGTTCCCTTCCAAACCTAGAGCATGGATATCCCCATCAGGTAAAAATCAATATTGTGTTTCAATTGCAAATGCAGAAAGGGGAGCTCCTACCTGGGAAAACATTATCCACCTCTTTCCTGTTGGAGGGGGAAAATATATCTTCAGTCTAGCAAGAGTTTGCGACTCTGCGTGGAGACTGGGGAGAAACTATACATATGTCCAGGTCCGTTATGGTTGATGCACAATGATCAAAATTGATCAGCTAGGGACAGACATTCACAGCAGTGTGGTCAATGCCAGAAACAGAATTCTGAGCTTTCTCTGGGCGACATTCAAGACGTTTTACTGTACCAGGGTGCTTGGAGGTTCCTCCTCAGAGGCCCATTCTCTAGTTTTTCTGTCGAATTTTGGAGCCCGCCACTTGGTATCCCCGCCCCCATCACCTTTCTCATTGTGTAAGAGAGCCACACATGCCTTCTGTCACTTGGGCCAAAGAAGCTTAATGCAGACAGCATGTACATTTATCATCTTGTCAAAGGAAATAGGTGTCCCGTTCTCAAAGCTCATTAGATGCTTCAAGGTCCAAAGGGGGAAAAAATCAGGGATGAGAATTACCAACACGCTGTAAAACTGGCCCTAAACCCTTGAACAGCAAATGTGAACAAAGCAAAGATGCCATTTTTCTCCTGACACAATTGGTTTTTTTCCCGCCCAGTTCTCTTTTCTAATAAGAAGTATTGGGATTTTTGTGTTGTTTTGCAATTTTATGGGAGCCCACTTTAGATTTTTAAAGAGGCATTGAACTTTCAAAGTGTTGGATTCTTTACAGGCTGTGGAATCTTTAAGTTGGGCGGTGTTTTGTAACAGGATATCAGCATGGTACTCCGGTGAACAACAAAGGATGTGTTATGATTTAACAGTGATGTGTTGGACTGATGAGGTGGCTCAGTGGTTAAGAACACACTCTGCTCTTGCAGAGGACCTGAGTTCAATTCCCAGCATCCACATTGGGTGGCTCACAACCTCCTGTAACCCCAACTCTAGGAGGATCTGACTCCTTACTTCCATGGGCAAACAGCACTCATGTGCACACATGCACGCATATGCACACACACACACACACACACACACTAGAAATTAAAATTAAATCGAAAAAAATTTCATACAGCTATTAATCAAAAGAACGTATGCAGGTAAAATATGGAAGACTTGGACAAGCCACAGATCTTTTTTCCATCCCGTGGGTTTGGGGCTCAGCAATTAACAAAAAGCAAAATGTTTGGTCCTCACGTGCTTAGACATCAACTCTCCAAGAAATGGCTCAGAAGCAGAGGGTCTGATCACTGGCTGGGTGTTAGAAGCTCATGAGCAGTTACTGCCTGACCTTCAGCCTCTGGCCCTATTGGTCTGTGTTAGACCAGGGCATCCACTGTGGGTCAAGCTCTCTGTGTGGCTCTGCTTCATCCGGGCTGAACGCACCACTCACATGCAGTGAAATCACACTCATTTAAGTGCTACTGGGGTAAACGGCAACTTCCCACAGTGACTTCTGCTCCACCGTCTCAGAGGAGTCTATTCCCAGATGTGTGTGAACAGCCAGGTTCAGGTTGCTACGCTAATCCTTCCTGTGGCCTCACGAGTTGTCCACGTATGTGCTCTGGTGAGAACTCTACTGGAGACCTTCTGCTGATGTCCCGGCTTTTCCCCAAGGTCTCCTCCCTGTGGAATCCTGATATGTGAGTTCTGATCAGTTCAGTTCATTGCCTGGGACTCGGCTCCTTCACCATAACATGATCAGTGTGATGGCTAATCTTGGTTATCAACTTTATTGGTCTTGTGATTTAAAAAAAAAGAGATGTGTCTGCCTCTGTGTGAGTATATAAGGATGTTTCCTGGGAGGATTAACTATAGGAGGAAAGACCTTCCCCCAGGATAAAGGGTTCCGAGACAAAGACAGCACTCCTCTGGCCAGCCCATCTTTGTTCCTTGCTTGTGACTGCATCCACTCTGCTGCTGCTGCTGGCACTGCTGCTCCATCCTTGGCTGACACTGGAACCTGGTTTCTGTGGCTTTTCCATGTAGACTGAAGACCAGCA
>JAQHUG010000116.1:4464350-4483238 GCA_028555095.1 Dicrostonyx torquatus | reverse complement strand
AAATAAAATACTGCCTGGTCCATTAGTTTTAACCTCTTATACATACTAGTTTAACCCATATCTAGTAATCTGTGTATCACCATGTGGTCATGGCTTACCAGGAAGATTCTAATCAAAGTCCATCTTGGGCTGGAGAAACATGGTGTCTGCCCCAGTGCCTTCTCTCTCACCACCTTCTGGTCTGTCTACTCTGCCCACCTAAGGGCTGCCCTATCAAAAGGCCAAGGCAGTTTCTTTATTCAACCAACGAAAGCAACAGAAATACAGAAGGACCCTCAGAAGGACACACAGTATCCATTCATCAATTCTTTAAATTACATTTTAAATTATTTATTTGTGTGTGCATATGCACATACATGCCATAGTGGTCATGTGGAAATCATAGGTCAACTACAGAAGTCATTGTCTCCTCCCACCATGTTAGTCCCAAGGTTCAAACTCAGGTCTTCTCTCTTGGCAGCAAGGGCCTTAACCCACTGAGTCATCTCATCTGACCCTATTTGTCATACCTTACCCCCAAGTTCCCTCTTCCAGTCCCAGGAAAACACCACAGAACAGAAGATGATCTTTGGAAAGGATCTTAGTCATTTAGCAACTTGGAAGAACATAGCCAGGAGCCCCTTGCAATAGTGGGTGTCTACTGGGAACCATGAAAAGGAACTCCAAAGGAGGCAGTCTTGGTGCCTGTCCCAAAGTGTCCTTATATTGCCTGACATCTGCAGGCAGGTGACAGTCGGCTGACCTGGGTTCTTTGATGGTGGTGTCAACGGCGTCTCCCTTCAAATGTCATCAATGATTCTACCCATCTCCTCTATAAGCTGAATCGGGGAGAAATGCAACAACTCCCAATGCGTCTCCAACTTCCCTGGAGGTGTGCAACCCTGGATGGATGCTCGTGTGCATTTCCCAGGAAGGTTCGAGCACATGCCCACATCCCGGAATGCTCTGCTGCCCTTTTCCTGATGCTCTCCATTCTCCACTGCAGAAACCTCTGCCAGCAGCACAGAGTGGGGAAGCCAGCTCTCGCCTCCACCACTGGTGTGGATGCAGACTGCTGTCAGTGTCAGTACCACCTGCTCAAGTCCTAGAGCTTCCTGCACCCTCTGCCTGGCATGTTCACCCACCCAGCATCTGGATGGTTCACCCACCCCCTCTTCACGTCTCTGCTCTGATACCCCTGTTTATTTTCCTCCTCCAGACTCAGCTACCTTACTTACCTCTCTGTACTTAAGCTTTGGCTTATTCTTGCTGCTTTCTTTGCAGCCTATGTCCAAGGACAAAAGGAATTTTAACACTGTTGTGGTCCTGAGTCATAACACCCTCAGAGTTTGAACTTTGCAGGTCTCAAAAGCCCTCAGAAGCATTGAGGAGACAGATATTACTAGAAGATTGTTTTAGAACCATTAAGGCCGGGTAACACCCAAGAATTACATTCCTAGTAAGTACTCAGGGATGCTGATGCTGTCGGCATAGGAACCACATCAAGAGCCGCCGCCTGGCGCACAGGGTGCATTCAGAAAATGATTGTAAAGAGAAAGGATGGATGAAAGCATCATAGTGTATCCCACCGACTGGTGACTTTTCTTTCATCTGACAGGTTCTCACCATGATCACCTCTTGCTGACTTAGGTGCCATGAGCACTTCTCCCACAAATTCAGTACTGTGAGCATCTCTCATAGCCTTGATATCAGGAGTGCTTCCATAGATATTTTAGCAAAGTTCCCACCCAACTTCAGCAATTTGGGTTTGCACTCCCAGAAATATCAAGCCCTCCCTGAGGATGCCCATGTCATTGTGGAGACCGTACCACAGACGGCATGGCTGTGTTTTGTCTTTTAACAGTGTCATCAAGGTTACCACCCAGCAGGACTTTCCCATTCATATTTGAGAAGGAACATCACCACCCCATTCATAATAACCAAAAACAAGAGACATCCTAAGCACCCAATGACAGGGAGACAGTCAAGTCAATGACAGTATAGCTGCATCCAAGAATATCTTTCTGCTATAAAAAAATCGTGTTTACACAGATTGTTTTAATGGCCTCACTAAAATGGCTTTTATATAATCCTATAAAAGATAATGCCGGGGTAACATTCTCTTTGGAACTCGCTCCAGCTGAGGTATTCAGAGGAGACCTTGCCCTGCAGACTCTCACATGGCAGCTGGTGGGAACAGCAACCTTGTGCTGGTTGATAGGCATGCCTTGTGAATTTGTTTTAATGTGGGGGGAATGCTTGGTTGGATGCAGGAGGATGGGAAAATGCAATGGAAATAACCTGGCAAGTGCTTCCTGTCAGGCCCCCAGACTGGATTTAGCTTCTCTATTTAGAGAAGACAGCAGCAACTTTATAATAACACAGGAATAACAGTTAGTGCTCTGGAGCATAGCTATGCCCAGGGCACGTATTCTAAGCTTTATGCGCATATCAGTTGCATTTCATTTATTCAGGAATCCAGTTACTTCAAAAAGAAAAAAAACAGATGGAACAATTTTCATGACTCACTGTGTGCAGACCCAGGAGAATTCAGGACTGCTGTCCCTAAGGTGGCCTTTATTGAAACATGCTGGCTAAAAATCAAACCCCTCTCTTGTGAAATTAACATTATTTTTCATTTTGTGCTTAATTGTGTGCTTTCATGTATCTCTTCTGTATGTTTGTGTATTTGACTGCTGGTGTCTGCAGAGGTCAGAAGTGGTTGTTGGCTCCCCTGGAGGTACAGGCAGTTCTGAGTCTCCTGAAGTGGGTGCTGGGAACTGAACCTGGGTCCTCTGTAAAAAAAGCAAGTGTTCAAGATTATAGCCCACAAACCCAACTGAGAAGAACTCATAGGGTCTCACAGAGACTGAAGCAACAACCAGGGAGCCTGTATGGGTCTGAACTGGTCCTCTGCATATGTGTTCTGTTTGGGTAGCTTGGTGTTCTTATAGAACTGCTAATAGTGGGAATGGGGGTTTCTCTAACTCTTTTGTCTGTTCTTGGGACCCTTTTCCTCCTCCTGGGTTGCCTTATCCAGTCTTGGTATAAGGGTTTATGCCTAGTCTTACTGTAAATTGTTATGCCATGCTTGGTTGATGTCCCTAGGAGGCCTGCTCTTTTCTGAATGGAAATGGAGGAGGAGTGGATCTGAGGGCGAGGGGAGGAAAGGGGCAGGACCAGGAGTGGGAGGAGGGGAAACAGTAGGCAGGATGTAATATATGAGAAAAGAATAAATAAATGAAGTTTTGAAAAAAAGAGTAGCAAGTGTTTAAGGCTCTGAACTGTTCCTCTAGCCCATGGAGCGAGTGTTCTGGAGTGGAGGAGACAAGCGACAAATGAGAGCAGCTATTATAAACTGCTGAGTGCTAAAAAAACGGGGAAGCAAGGCCCAAGAATGGTTTGACAACAACTAGGCAGCTTTAAGGAGCAGGTGGCAAGAACCCTAATGGAAAAGTGGACATTCAAGACAAAGTTTGAGTTGTCATGGCCCTGGCAAACCCCAAATTTCATGTCCCAATGTGGCAACAGTTTCATGAAGTTATGTGCCAGCAAAACAAGACAGTCATAAATCCAAAATGATTATATGGGCCTATATATATAAAATGTCCAACTCCCATAGAACTGCTATAAGTATCCAGTCTCTACAATCTAGTTTTTATTATGATACAACCCCCTCTCTCAATAGTCTATGAAATGGGGTTTTTCACTTTTACTAAGTAGGCCTGTAAGGATATGAGCTGCATTGTTAGTCTTTCTGACAAAGAGGCTATTATCTTTATTACTTAATCTGACTCCTTTTTTTAAGTTGTTAGCTATAATTGTTAGGTTCTTATGGTTGAATTAGGGTTTATAATGTAACTGCAGTTCTGGGGGAATCAGATGCCCTCTTCTGGCCTCTACAGGCACTGCATACACATGGTACACAGAAACACATGCAGGCAAAACACTCATATGCACTAAGTAAACATAAATAAATCTTAAAAATAAGATGAAGAATGACTGAGGAAGACATTCAGTGTCATTCTATGGCCTCCATGTGCATATACACACACTGTACATGTGGCTCTGCCTGTACACATGTACACACACACACAAGGACATATATATAAGTCACACACACACATCCTTCCCCTGACCACAGGGTGCAGGGATCAATGTGGAAGAGGAAGTGGAAAGAGTGTAAGAGCCAGAAGTAATGGATGAGTCCAAGGAAAGAGACAACAGGATTGACACACATATGAGTTCACAGAGACTGCGGCAGCATTCACAAGGCCTACACAGGTTCAAGCCAGGTAGGGTCCTAGGGTTGAGAAGGGAAAGTGGACATGGGCTCCCACCCATAACCAATGAGCTATCTGCAATTGATATCTGCTTGCAAAAAAATGGAGTCTTATCAGGTATATTAACCACACTTCAGGGTAGGCCCCTGGCCAACACAAAACAAATTCAGTGGCATTGTTATAAATTTTTTGTCTCATATAACTGTGTTTGGGCATTTACTTATTGGTCTTTTGCTTGTATATTTTGGTTTCCAATTTTGTGTTTTTGCAGGGTTGTGAGTTTCTTGTTTTGTTCATTTGTTGTTGTTTTTTTAAGAGAGAGAAACAAGGACATAGAATTGGGTCGGGGAGAGAGGTGGGGAGGATCTGGGAGGAATTTGGGGAAAATGTGATCAGAATATGTTATATGAAAAGAAATTTTTTTCCAATAAAAAAACAAGAATGAGGTGCGTGTGAGTACAATGTACATCAAAGGACAATGTCCAACTTTCTAAAACTGATTTTGCTAGGACGACGAAGCTGCACTTACAACTCAGTCTCAGCCATGGTGACAAGAGATTCAGCCTGACAGCTTCTACCTAAGCTTGTGATGAAGAGGAATTTATAGCCGATCAATACTAATGGCAGGGTTGCTTCTGAGCTTTGCACCAAAATTGAGAAGTGATCACACAGCCTGGAGTGAGGCCGATGTCAAAGGCAATGAGAGGGAAAAGAGGTCAGGACCTCTCCAACTTCCTCTAGACCCAGGAGCGATTGATGCTCCATTATGCAAACAGCACCCGTCTCTCAGAGACTTGCGTGTTTAAGTCGGAAGTAAAGATAAAAGAATAGGAACACATAGTGCGAGCTTTTTTGAGAATTTATTTCTCCTTGTTCCTAATAACCTGTTCATTTTTTCTGGATTTTTTCCCCAAACATCCAATTTCTTCTTCCCTTAAAAGATGAAACTACACCATGACCCCCTGAAACTCCTTCTCTTCAAACTTCCAAACATTGGGTAAATTACACCATTTCTCTTGTATTCATGTACAAGCATGTACCTGATTCAAAGACAGGCCCCGTGGCATTTACAGAAGTTTGTGTCCTGGTTTATATTCAAAGACTACACAAGGGCTCTGGAGAGAGAAAGTGGGAAGTTATGCAAAAGTGAAGTGAGCTTGTGTTTCACAAACTAGATTTATTTTTACTTATGTGTATGTGTGTCTGTATGTGTATATGTATAACCACATGCAGTTGCCCATGGAGGCCAGAAGAGGGCATCAGATCCCTTTTATCTGGAGTTACAGGTAGTTGGAAACCACCTGATGTAGGTACTGTGAACAAAACCCAGGTCCTCTGCTAGGACAATTAACAATCTTAACTGTTGAGCCATCTCTCCAGTTCAATAAATCTTAAATGACATTATTTCCATTTGTATCATTTCAGTTATGAATCATTGTTCTATCCCTTGTGTCTTATAACATATGGTGCTTGTCTCTTAGTGCTGTATATAACGACAATGTTTTATGCCTCACACTGGTTTGTGCTGATTCGTCTGAGAAATGTATAAGTAGGAGATTAAACAGCTTGGGACAGACTAAACGCTGAGTGAGCAGAAAGAAACAGCATGGGCTGGGGTGCTCGGATGCAGAGAAGAGAAGTCTTGCCCTAACTGCCTCTGGTCCCCGCCTCTGCCCATCTCCACTCTGCACCGTGTGCCTTCCATGGAGTCGACAGCTTTCAGTGTCACCTTGGCTGAGAGTCCCTCCAGCCTCCTCTGAGTCCTCCTCTCTGCAGCCCCGGGAGATCATCCTGATGAAAGTTCTCTAGTGCTCATCATCCTCAGGCTAAAGCCCCTACCTCCTGGGTGGGAAACAAAATCAGCCGTCAGTCAACCACTGCCTGATGTCAGGCTCCACCCATTCTGCCCGCTATTCAGCACTTCTGAAGTGGTCAATGATCACATTGGGTTAGGGACCCAGCACACTCCAGTGTGACCCCATCCTAACATCATTGCAGTAGATCTGCAGTGACTCTACTCCCAGTCATTGAGCACCCAGCCTGAGCACCCAGGAGTTAGGACTTTGCGGATGAGAGAGGTCAATGCATAAGCCCTGTCTGGGAATTGACTTACTTCATTTGATTTATGATAAAAAAAAGAAAGAAGTAGAAAATTAGAGAAGATTTCCCTGAGGATATATTAGTACTTTCATGTCTATAATTTCCGCACATGCTCGTCGGTACATGAGAATCTACTCCAGGGACTCAGATAAACAAGAAATGATTCCCCCTTTCCACACTAGATAAAGCACAGATAATCCCTGCTGAAAACTGTCGAGGTGAGATGTTAGGAAGCCTGTTGGAGACATCAGCTCTGGGAGTCAGACTCCCCAGCTGAGACCTTCGATACAGAGCTTCATGGAGATGGCAGATTTGAAAAGAAGACAAGGCTGAAGGCTTGCTAATAAAAGAACTGAAGATCTGCACTTCAGAGAGAAGTGTGCTACGAAGAACGGGCTCTTAAAGCATCTCTCCCTGGCAGTGCTCCTGCAGGGGTTGTGGGACAGCTGCATCTCAGCTTCAGGGACTGGAGATGCTGAGGGTCCAGGACTTCACAAGCCCGCTTCCTCACTTCCAAAGAGTCCGAGAAAGGATGCTTTGCTCCGCCACCCTACCTTGGAAAAGCACCTTCATTCATGTCTTTCATGCGCGAGGCTTCATATGGTCCTCATGCACATGATCCTGATTCAGGTGAGGTGTGCAATATATCTCATTTTATGACAGAGAAAATGGAACTTCAATTCCTTTTCTTTAATGCTTGCTTGTGTGCCTGCAGAAGAGGGCACCAGATCTCATTACAGATGGTTGTGAGCCACTTTGTGGTTGCTGGGAATTGAACTCAGGATCTCTGGAAGAGCAGTCAGTGCTCTTAATTGCTGAGCCTTCTCTCCAGCCCCAAGTTCAGTTCTTTAAGCAAAAGCTTTAAACATACACCCACTTTGTGTACCCATCTCTATTGTTTCAAGAGTAAGATTTTTTCCCTTCCTGGGAATTTAGCTTGATTTTAACAAAATATGAGCAGGAAGTGGATTTCTCGAACGACTACCATTTGCAGTCCTCTGAGGTCCAGGCCCAGGTAGATGAGATGAATGAGCAGAATCTCACACACATAGATCTTAATGCCTATTTTCTTGGCTTTTGGTGATGCTTAAATAGTGAGTTTTTGGAGGTGGAAAAAAAACCCACAGTAGTAGCAATGTATCCCAAACTTTAACAGGGATACCCATCAGGTATCCCTGTTATGGTTTGTTTTACCCAGAATGGCAAACGCTCCTCCCATGGCTCCATATTTAAAGAGATAAAGAGGTGAGGGAAGTCCATAGAATGATGCTCTTGGGATCTGAAAGTAACCCTAGTGGTTGTCTTCTCCAATTGTACTTCAAATATATCTTGCAACCACTTATAACAGTGGTTCTCAACCTGTGGGTCGCAACCCCTTTCGCAACCTCCCTATTCCCCAAACATTTACATTACAATTCATAACAGTAGCAAAATTAAAGTTAATATGTAACAATAAAAGTAATCTTATGGTTGAGGTCACAACACACAAGGAACTGTACTAAAGGGTCAAAGCATTCAGAAGGTTGAGAATCAATGACTTATAGCCCAAGACTAAGTGTCTAGTTGTAGGCCAAGCAAATATCTGAAGCAATAAACAAAACACAGAATATCCCGAACACCACTAAATATTGAGTAAAATTCAAGCTGTGGAGATGGCTCAGTGGGTAAGAGGGCCTGCTGTGAAATTTTAAGCACCCACCTAAAAATATGGGCACAACTGTACATGCCTGTAACCCACCACTGAAGGGGTGATGACAGGTGGAGCCCACAGCTTCTGGGTGTCCAGGATAGGCAGAGCAGTGAGCTTTGGATTCAGTGAGAGACCTTTGTCTCAAAAACTAAGGAAGAGGAGGATAAAGGAAGACTCTCAGGGACTCCCTCTGTCCTCCTTAAGGACACACACACATCACACACACACAAGCACACACACACAGCTGCATTAGGACAAATAATCAAAGAGTTTGGATTTTGGATTTGGGTTTCCCTTTGGGCATCCTATCTGCCACATTTCTTCCATAAATTTCTTTTGGGAAAGTATATTGAAGGCATACATGTCAGGTATATTTTCTATAACATGAGATGGTGCTTCTCCAGAACCATAGTTTACCCCATGATCAAAGTTCCTCACTACCAGCTAAGACACAGGTCCACCTGGGAGGAAGAGCTAGACATTTGAGCTAAGGCTTTGCATTCCAGCACTAAGATCTGTGATGTAACAAAGTGCAAAAGTGTTCCATAGAACCGAGGATCACTTGCACCCTCATCGTCTCCCTTCCTCCCAAAGTGGGGCTGCAGAAAATAGGTGCACAAAACTAAACTTTACAACGGACTGCATGTGACTCTCCTTGACCTTTATATTGGTGCCACAAAATAGTGTAGGATTTCACTCGCTTGTATGCATGAGTACCATATGTATACAGTACCCGCAGAAGCCAGAAGAGGCTTATGGAAGAAAGTAGGTGTCATTCTCAACAGGGCATGGGAGATGAACCACTCAGGCCAGTTTCTCTCGTGACCACATGTGTAAACATCAAGGCGAGAAAATGGAGAAGGTTCCAAAAGGAAGAGTTGCTGATGGTTGTGAGCCACCATGTGGGTGCCAGGATCTGAACTCGCGTCCTCTGCAAGAGCAGTCAAGGTTCTTAGTCACCGGGCCACCTCTCCAGTCCCACACAATCATTTTGTATACAACCCCAAAACACACAGCATCACTTGATAGCTGTGTGAAGGTGTACACAAGACTCACAGTGTGATGTACCTGTGTGACTCTTCACAGATGGTGTGACATAAGAGCCTCCACATTCAGAAGCCTTTGCAGAGCTGTTTTCTTTCCCTTAGTGGCCCTCTCCATTCTCAGTCTTGCTGTTCACACATACCTTCAGGAGAAAAACAGCCCTGAGCACCCCACAGCCTCTCACCCCCAACTCACAGCCACACTTCGCTAGGTTAGACATCTCCTCAGACTCTACTCTTCCCATGTTGTTCAATGTAGTGGAATCTCTAAAATAATAAAGTGGAATCCCAAATTCAGAATGAAGAAGTTTTACTTTGCTTAGTTTTGTTTTTCAAGAATCTGTCTCTCCTTGTTTTTGTAGGTTTTCCCTCTTCTGGTTTAAGATAGTGTAAGACTCGGTGGTAGATGCTTAGTTCACAGAGTTTTTAGGAGGAGTGTGGGTGGAATGAGATAAAGGGGAAATTACTGGAGAGGTCACCAAGATTTTACTGCTAGATACAAGTTATTTATTGCCTTTTTTTCAGTCACACAGAACCCTGAACCACACTGACTCAAGCTAGAACTCACACATTCAACAGATTGATGAAAGGAAATGGAGCCATACAAGCAAAATAGATCCAAAAAACTAAACCCTGAGGTGTAATGATTGACACTCTAGAAAGATTGCTATTAGTTAAACTTTAAAAAAACAACCTTACTTTGTTTTAGTTTTTGTTATTGTTTGACAGTTTCTTATATTTTATTTATATGAGTTTTAGTCTTTTCCACTCCCTATCTCCCTCTTTCATCCCCTCTTTCAATTCCCCCTTGCCCCCTCCCTCAGTCCCCTCTCTCATGCCCCTCCCTTTCCCAGTAGCACCATTATTCTCAATAAGTCCCTCCTCATATTTCATGTCTCCTTTTTGTGTGTGACCTCTGAGTTTGATTACATGAGTACAAGGGTATTCAACCGAATAAGAGCAATTTATCTGTGGCTACATCAATGAAGAGGATAGAACCCCTTTTCCAAAAAATGTTGATTGCCAAATAATTCCTTTGGGAGGGGAGGGGCTTCATGGTCTATCTCCCATCCATGATGAAATGTTGAGGGACCCACTCTCATGCAGGTCTTGTGCAGATGACCATAGACACCATGAGTTTTTGAGGATAACTCAGTCACATCCAGAAAACAACTTTTTGCTGTCAGTCTTTAGAAAACAATAATATCATGGTTCATTCATAGAGCCTACACCTCCCCAGCCACAGGTTCTTGACCATGTTCATAGAACCAGATATTGTAAACCCTCTTGTTGACCAGGCCTTGGATACACCATTTACCCCCATGACAGTCATGCCACTATGGTACTAGAGGGCACATTTTTGCCTGAGACTATAGCTTGAATGGTTCACAATTGAGTACGATTGTAGATGGTTTTCTCCCCAGGCAGCTTAGATAGCACCTTCTTGGGCCACGAAGTTTAGCCATTATGGAGGATGCATCCATCTCAGCTTCAGATAAATCCTTCTGTGACCTAAGTATTCAGTGTCTTCAGCAATCGGGTCTTAACACCAAGTTCTGGCGGACAGCCAAGAGCAATGGCAACAGCCTGCAGACTTGTAGGGGGAGGACTTTGGGATCTCCCTGGTCAGACTTGTAGGGAGACAACCCACGTCTGACACTGGGGGTTTTGTTTAGTAACTGTTCAAGTTTTCTTTTCTGCTGCTCTGATAAAAAGCACTCACCAAAACCGACTTAAGGAGGGAAAGGTTTATTTCATCATATAGTCAGACATCATCAAGGAAAATCAAAGCAGGATCCTGAAACAGAAACCACAGAGAAATGCCGCTCTCTGGCTTGCTTCTAAACTCACATCCAGGTACCTTTATAGAGCCTGGACCTTCTTGCATCTGGGTGGTGCTGCCCAAAGTGAGTTTGGCCCACCTACATAAACTAACAACCAAGAAAATGCCCCCATAGACATAGGCAAATCTGATGGCGGTGGCTCCTAAACTGAGGTTCTTTCTTCCAGAGTATGCCAAGTTGACAACCAAGGTTAGCCATCACAAGAAACCAATGGCTTCCGGGAGGAACATGACTCACCCATGGAGGGCACCTCCATTTGAACTCAACGGTTAATTTTATAGATAAATTCTGTGATGCAACATCTTATAGCCCCTCTCACTAAACCCATCCTAACCTCATCATCTAAGAGGAAGATGCATTGGAAAGTAAATAGAAGAGAATTGGAGCAGAAAGAAACACTTATCCGAAATAAAACAGGAGGGAGGCATTACTGCTTCCTTGATGCTTTCCTCACATTGTCTGCGCAATGATGATAGAAGCCATTAAGTCCCAGGTACAATAATTTCCAGTGTTACCAATAATATATATAATACTGCTTATCATTCATAAACCACATTTGCGCTAATCATTTTGATGTTTTTCTAGCTCGCTCCTAATGGAGATCTGATGAATTGGAATTGTTCGTTTGCTCATTTCCACACGAGAGAAGTGCAGTTTAGAAGTTGAGCCAATTTACCAACACTCTAAGCTAATAGGCAGCAGAGTAAGAAAGCCACACTTCTCCCTGACTTTGTGACAGGGGCTCGTGGGAAATGTAACACAGCATTCTTTGAAGAGTCCAATGCTTAGTATATGACAGTTGAACATTACCTTAGATCCAGGATTGGAAATGAGGCTCAACTCAGCTGAGTCCCGCTCAAGATTCCTGAAACAGAAGAGCAGAGGATGCTAGAGAGTGAGGAAGACTCCTCAACAGATCAAAGAGGCTGGTGGTACAAATCCAAGGCAGGGGTGTGTATGTTGGCCTTTATGGGGGTGAGAAGAAACACTTGTTTAGATGCCCACCTCACGGTATATGCAGTTACAATGAGGGAAATGCCTGGAGGTCTCTTTGAAGCCCAAGGTTTTTTGCTGTGTTCCACCTTCCTTGTGTGTGAGTGCATGTGTGCGCGTGTACACATCAGGTATGCATATTTAGGTGCATAAGCATCTATGTGGGTGGAAGTGTACCTGTGTATATGCATGTTTGTGTGAGTCTGTGCATGCTCGAGTGCATGATGCATACATAATGGAGGGACTCATCCCTTACTCTTCCACTGGATTCATTGAAGCAGTCTCCCCGTCAAACCCAGAGTTCACGGGTATGACTAGTCATACCAGCCAACTTGCTCTGGGGACCTTTTTTCTCTGCCTCCCAGAATTATATGTAGGCCACAAAGCCTACTCATTATTTACTTGGGGATCAAAATTCAGGTGCTCACACTTAAACTGCAAGTATGCCATCTCCCCAACTCATCAAAGTTCAAATCTTGATGTTGGACCCGTCTACTTTTCATTTTTTCTCTCTTCTTCTTCTTCTTCTTCTTCTTCTTCTTCTTCTTCTTCTTCTTCTTCTTCTTCTTCTTCTTCTTCTTCTTCTTCTTCTTCTTCTCCTTCTCCTCCTTCTCCTTCTTCTTCTTCTCCTCAGAGTATCAGAATCAGGTTAAGATATGGTTGGCTCAAATCGCTCCCACTTGTAGAGCCTAAGGAGAAGGAAGACCACAGAATCTCAGGTAATGTCATGGCAGAGGAGCTGAAGAACATGATCCACCTCAGGGTGTGGTTACTGCTGCTAATTTTGATGTTGAGTGGGGCTGGCCAATGAGGGGCTGCAGCTGAGTCACCTAGAATAACAGATAAAATGCTGGGCCAGCGATGTATGCTTAAGGCAGGAAGATGACAGATCCAAAGCCAGCCTGGACTATGAGCAAAACGTCTTCAGACCACATCAGCTTTTCTCATCTTCTTTGGTTTCTGCTTCTCCTCTTTCTTCTAAATCGACGATGGCTGACAAGAAGGACCTTCACTGTGTTTGATGGTCCAGAACCTCCAAAGCTGCCTGGCAAGCCTAAAAGTGTGGCAGACAGTTTCGTTTGGATTTTTGAAGAAAAATACGACATAACTGAGATGCTGTCTGAAAAGATGGCTCTAAGATGGGATGACGATCCAAGAGAATAGAAAAGGCATGGAGGGGGGGGGGGTTGGAGAGATGTCTCAGTGGTTAAGAGCATTGCCTGCTCTTCCAAAGGTCCTGAGTTCAATTCCCGGCAACCACATGGTGGCTCACAACCATCTGTAATGAGGTCTGGTGTCCTCTTCTGGCCTGCAGACATACACACAGACAGAATATTGTATAAATAATAAATATTTTAAAAAAAAAAAGAAAAGAAAAGGCATGGAGGTCGTGTGCTACCCAAGCTAGTTTTCTTACGATAAAAAACAATGATTTTTCTCAACCAGGGTCTGTGTTGGGAATACAATGCTTTGTTTCCATTTCAACATTGCATAATTTCCATATGGCAATGCTGGGAATCTTTTCTGATATTAAACAGATTATAGCAGTGACAAGTTGAGTAAACACTGGCATTAAAAGATATTTTAATGATGAATAATTTTAAAAACTTTTTTGTCTGTGGTGCTGGGTTCAGTGTTCTTCACGAAGTCTAAAACACAGTCATTTCTTTCATAAATCGTCAAACAGAATGGACTTTATATTTCTCAGTCTTGGTCTAACCAAAGCCACAGACTATCATTCCTTACAAAAAAAAAAAAAAAAAACAAACCTGATTGTATTTCGTGACATTTTTTCATTGGCTTCTTATCTTTAATGTCATTGCTTTGGGGCTCATTTTTAAGATTATTTTCTCTAATGGAGCTAACTCTTTTCTTAATTCTAGTGTAGATAAGAACTTGGGTAACTGGCCTGAGACCACTGCTTGTGGTCTCGAATAAAAGAATTAGTGTTGTAAATGAAGCTCCCTATTAGAACCTTTACAACTATGCCCAGAAATTTTGATGCTATGTTTTCTCTTCTTTTTCCAACGTTGCATATTTTATTTTATTTCCTTCTTTACAAATGTATTGTTCATGGATGTGTAATTTAATGTTTATAGATTTGGAGATTGCTTGTTGCCTTCTCTTAATGACTTCCACTTTAATTTTGTTGTATTAGCAAAACACATCCTGAGGGGCTGGAGATGCAGCTTAGAGGACAGGGTGCTCACCTAGCACAGACAAAGCCACTCCCTCTCCCAGAACAACATAAGCCAAGTGTGGTAGGTATATACCTGCAATCCCAGCACCAGGAGGTGGAGGCAGGAGGATCAGGAGTTCAAGATCATCCTCAGTGACATAGTGAGTTTGAGGCCAGCCTGGGCTACATGAAACCTGTATAAATAAATAAACATATCCCACAAGACATCCTTTCTTTGGTGTTTGCCACACTGTGTTCTGTGATCCCTGAGAGTCTGTTCATCTTGTTGAGTAGTCCATGGGTACTCTAAGGAAAGGAGAACATCCCGGTGCTACTGGGAAGTGTCAGTCAGTGACACTGGCTGGTGGAGTCCTTCACACCACAGCTGGTTTTCTGCTACATCTGTCATTGATGCATTGACTGATAGCCCCAACTTTAATTGTAGATTGTCTGTTTTTCTTTTCAGTTCTATCCATTCTTGCTTCATGTGGAGGCTGTGATGGGTAGTGCTATGAAGGGGTCTCCTCCTAGTCCATCAATCCTCTCAGCACTATGTGATATTTCTCTGTAGAAATATTTACTCTGCAGCCTGGTCTACAAGAGCTAGTTCCAACGCAGGCTCCAAAGCCACAGAGAAACCCTGTCTTGAAAAACAAAAAAACAAAAGACAAAAAAAAGAAATATTTACTCTGATGTCTACTTTACCAGAAATAAATATAATACTCTTTTTTGGTTTGGTTTAGACACAGGGCTTCACTGTGTAGCTATGGCTGGACTGAAACTCACTATCTAGACCAGGCAGGCACTGAATTCACAAAGATAAAGCTGCTTCTGAGTGCTGGGATTAAAGGAGTGACCACCATACCTGGCTCCTTACTTCTTATTTTTTAAATATTTTAATTATGTATGTGGAAGTGCGTGTGGGTGCACATGCACGCGTGCACATACACTCAAAGTGCACCACGTGTGAGTACGGTGCCCAAAGAAGCCATCAGATCCATTGGTACTGGGAACTGAACCCCAGTCCTCTGCAAGTTCAGTGTTCTGAACTACTGTGTCATCTCTCCAACCCTGTATAGCCTCTCTCCTATTTCTACTTCATTGTTAAACTTGCCTGGAAACTCTTACTTTAATCCCCCGCTCTTTCTGCTTGTTTTAATCAGTAATTTCCATTTGCTTCTTTCTTGTTTCTCCAATTTTCTTTTGTTGGGAATGTCTCATTGATTCTTGAATGCTTGCTTTAGAACAGATGCTTAAAATCCTTTCTAATGATTCTGACAACTGTATCCTCTTGTTTTATCTTAGTGTCACCATCAGGGAACTGGTTTTCCTCATCTGCTTCTAACTTTGGGTATGGTCGTGGCATGCTAGTGATTCTGATTTTTAACCTTTATGATTTGTCTAAAAGGTCGGCAGCCCTGGTCCTTTCCACATTTTTTCTATCAGCAGGCAAGTACCCTGCTAGAGTTTAGCATGTCTTGGCCTGCTTATAGACTGTGAGTTGTAGTGATATTTTATTTGTATTTTAATAAATAAACCTTGCCTGAAGTTCAGAGAGAAAAACAGCTGCAACTCTCTGATCTTTAGGCAAGCTTTATTTAATAAAATGCAAATGAAATATCTCTACAGTGGCTGCTTAACTTTTGTAACTTTATGGTGGTGTTTGGTTTTTCTGGATTTGTCTAATGAAGTAAAAGGAATTTCTCCTGCAGGCCAGACTGGCAGGCATGCTTTTGAAGGGTCTGGACATTATCAGTAGAGATGGGCACTCCAGTGTTGCTGGGCAGAAGAAGAGCAGCTCCAATCCTTGGAGGCCAAGGGTCTTCCAAGGTCAGGTTTCTTTCTGGGCCCTTCACCTGCTTACACACTTTACATCATGTTAGTTGACTGTCACTGCTGTATCAAATGACCACAGACTTATTAGATTAGAGCAATAGTTTTCTTTTACACCCTTGAAAGTGAGGATTCTGAAAAGGGTCCCACTAGCTAAAAGCGATGGCTGGAACTCTTCCTGGGGAGCCTCAGATGGCTCTGTTGTTTCATTGACATTCCCTTCACCTAATGGCCCCTTTCAAGGCCAACAGGGAATGGGTGAGTCTCTCCCAGGCTACACCTCTATGACCTCTTCCTCCCTGCTACCCTCTCTCACTTAGAGCCCACATGATAACACTGAGTCCATCTCATCTCCAGTCAGCAATAACCCAATCCGCTTTCCCTTGCCCTATGAGCTGGTAGCTCACTATTCGGGGGCATTTTCACCCATGTTGTCTTGATAAAAAACGGAATTATATAGATTGGGTATTCTCTAATGAAGCAGATCCTGCATGATTTTCTGTTTCAGGAGCCTGGGAGTCCAAGATCAAGGGAACATCAATAGAGGAAGACTTTCTTGTTGGGTGTTGTCATCGCAGAAGGCATCCAATGGGCTAAAGAGACATAAAGGGGAACCAAACTCCCTTTCATAATTAAACTTTTCCCATGATAGCAGCATTAATTGGTTTTTCAGGTCAAAGCCTTCTTGACCTAATCACTTCCACCTAAATATGGTTGATTGATCTTCAGAAAATTGCTTTTGGGGAAACACACTCAGACCACAGCCAAAGGTGAAGATTTGGACATGTGTAGCGCTGGGAGCATTATTCTTCCTACCTCACGTACCCTTAAGATCTCTAGCTACTTCCTCCCTCTGGTAACCTAGCACTGAGTGATGTGAGTTCTAGAAGGTTAATGGTGAACACAGACTGAACCACCTTGCCAAATCCTGTCACCTGTAACAAGGACAAAGTCTCAACAGCCATCTGTGGGAAGAAAAATACAAATGGAATTTAGAGGATCTCTGAAATATAAATCCATAATTTAATCAAAACCATTATTTAGATTCCATTCCTTTATATTAATGTACGTTAAATGTAGAAATTAATGGGCTTTGTTGTGACATTTTTGTGCCAGTTCCTACCGTACTTTGATCTTCTCCGTCCTCCCCATTACCCTCCTAATCTCACTGGACTCTTTTCTCTTCTTATATACCCCCTTTTATTTAATGTCCTTTACTAAACCTCAAACCTCACAAATGTCTTTCTGAATTTGGCTTGTTTAATTTAACAATATACTTTCCTGTTCCATCCATTTTCTGAGAACAAAACCCTTCAACTGTTATCCATAGACGAAAAATATACTGTTGTGCATAAACCACATTTTCTTTAACCATCCACCCAGTGATTGGCAGCTAAGGTTACCCCATGGCTTATTTGCTGTGGGTAGTGCCTAGTGTGGCAATCAACACGGATGTTCAGAGGTCCTGGTTAGCTTCTATTGTCGACGTGATGCAACCTAGAGACACCTGAGAAGCAAGACCCTCAAACGAAGAGTCGCCTGCATCACAGTAGCCTCTGGCCACATCTGTGAGGAATTACATATTTCGGTGGTCGATATGGGAGGGTCTAGCCCACTATGGGTAGCATCGCGCCCTAGGTAGCTGGCCCTGGGTTGTAGGAAAGAGAAAGAAAGCTGAGAGGTCCTGGACTGCAAGCCAGTAAGCAGCACTCCCGCCCGGGAGCTCGCTACTTCAGATTCTGCCTTGAGTTTCCCTCAGTAACAGATTAGTACCTGGAAGTGTAAAGTAAGATAAACTCTTTCCTTCCCAAGTTGGAGGCCATGATGAGCATATTTTTCTTGTGTTTATTGGCTATTTGTGCTTCATCTTTTGAAAACTCTCTCCTTTTTATTGTTCATAGAAAACATTAGATGTGTTCTCTCATGGGGTATGTGTGTGTGCGTGCACATGTGAGTGTGTGTGCACTCTCCAGGTCAATTTCATTGGCCTTAAAAAAAATCCCCAGGGCTGTAAATCTCAGCAGGTGCCTGTGGGAGGAAGATGAAGAGGGGAGTGAGATGAAAAAATGTCATTTGAATTTAAAGCATATTGAGGTAAAGTACATGGTGGAAGTCACAATGGCAGGAGGCCACATCAGGGCAGAGAAAGAGTAAAACTCAAAGTGTGAGATTTGGAAACACGCTTAGAAAAGAAACAGAATGAAGAAAAGAAGTGGACAGACTTATAAAGCTGCCTTAAGCTGGTAAGCTCTGAATATACGTGTGTGTGTGTGTGTGTGTGTGTGTGTGTGTGTGTGTGTGTACGAAAATGTAAGACATGAAAGTAGAAGGGAATTATTTGGGAAGATGGAGTGGATGGACAGGGACAGAGGATGAGGCTGGGAAGAATCATTTTGAAGTTCTGAAGAATGATGTGACATGAACCATCAGAGTGCCCTCTGTAATTTGCAAGTAAATTTCATACTTACCTATATCCAGTATTTTGTCTGCCCATATTTAAAAATAAAATTACCTCATCTATTTCATCCTGTTTTACGGCGTTTGATCTAATAAATTCCCCATAACAAGAAGTGCTGGCGAATTTTAAAGGCATTTAAAATATGACTGGTCGATATCAGATTTGTCACAAGTTTACCCCGACTTTGGAAGCAGGCCCAGGACCTAATTTTTCCTCGCTCGTTGCAAAAGATCCATAATTCATGATTGCCATTGACTTCAATACAAGGTATTTAATCCTGTCAAATTCCAGCTTTGTTTGAATAAAAATGGCCCTCCTCTAATTATGGGTTTTGATAAAGCTAATTTGGGTGTGTTACCCTGTGGGTTGCCTCAGCGAAGCTGGCAACATTTGTGATATGAAGAATGGCTTAAAGAATGGCTTAAAGGGAGAGATGCAAGCTAGGAAGAAAAAAGAAACAACACACCTACAAGTAAGTTTGTGACT
>JAQHUG010000116.1:4441536-4461470 GCA_028555095.1 Dicrostonyx torquatus | reverse complement strand
AACCTGGGTCTGGGTCAGGAGACACAATACAGAAAGCCAGGGACAGGAGTGCCATGAATTTGGGCAGGTGTTTGTGGGTTCAGCCACCTGAGCTCATGGCTTGAGAGTGAAGGAGAGGTGTGGCCATCCTTCGGGCTTCTCTGCCATTCTGTTCCATTTTTTTTCTTACTCACTTTGGGGACAGGCATACCTCCTCCCCTCATTGACCTAGTCAGTCAGGGAGTAGGTTTCTCAGCAGAGGTGAATTACCTATGGGCAGGAAAAAAGTGTCTCTGAGATTGTTACTGAGATTCTCTACTGAGCTGTAGAGAATCACTTGCTAATTTTCCTATTTCTTATGACAAAATTACATTTAGATATTGAAACCTGTTTAGCGCTGTCTTTGTCGCCTGCCCCAAAGTTCTCCCAGAAAAGAGCCTTGGTCTCACATCCTCTTCTTCTTATCCTTGTAGGCACTCATGTTGGAGGCAAAGACTTTGTGTCTGGTTTAAAGAGACTAGTTCTTCCAACTCAGAGAGCGGGCACCTATAAAGCCCAAGCACAGAAAGATAGCCACAAGACATTAGACCAGGAGTGCTGTGGCCTACAGCACTAGGTCTACAGCCATGATGAGGATGAGGGGCAGACCACCTCTCCGGAACAGGGATGGGTCATCTCTCCAGAATCAAAATCCGGGCAGGCCTTTCGAGACCCTGGAGAACATTGTCGGCTGCAGAATTTCTCATGGATGGAAAGAAGGCAATGAGCCAGTCACCCAATGGAATGCCATCGTTCTGGAGCAGCTGCCGACAAATCCCTGTCTCTATTTGGTGAAGTACGACGGGATTGATTGTGTCTACGGATTGGAGCTTCACCACGATGAAAGGATTTTAAACCTTAAGATCCTGCCTAATGATTTGCCATTGCCACAGGGGACAGACACGAACCTCGCCAACACCTTAGTTGGCAGAGCAGTGAAACATAAATTTGAGGGCAATAATGGCTCTAAGGATGAGTGGGATGGGGTGGTCCTAGAGGAGGTGCCGATCATGAAGACCTGGTTCTACGTTACCTACGAGAAAGATCCGGTCTTGTACATTTACCACCTCCTGGATGACTACTATGAAGGCAACCTCCACATCGTGCCAGAGTGTTCTCCAGTAGAGGTGACGTCGGATGTAGGAAGGGGTGACTTGACAGGCGCATGTGTGCAGTACAGCAAAAGGGACGGAACCGTGAAGACAGGCAAAATCGTTTACCGAGTTCCCACCAAACCTTCCTTGTATTTCATCAAGTTTGATGCCGACACCCATATCTATGTCTATTATTTGAATATCCGTTAAAGTGAAATACATAAAGTGTGGGTGGGCAGACATAAAATTGTGTTGGGGGAAATGCTCTTTTTTTTCAGAGATACCTAAGGTTCTCTAATAACTCTGGTATCTTTTCCTCTAAAAATAAAAATTTGTGAACATGCTGTGGTGTTTAGTAACTAGAGATGGGGTGTGTCTGGTGGATGGGACACGTGTCGTCTCAGGCTGTGAACAGTACATCTAGTGTCACAGGAGGTTCCAAACGGAACAGGACTTAGATGGTCTGGTCTCCTGGGAGAGGAAGGAACTGGAGATGGGGGTGGAAAAGAGGACACAGTGGAGAGGGGCCAGAAAGAGGTAAGATCTTGGAGAGAGGTAAAACTTGAGGGAGATGCATGCAATTGGGAAAGGCGTGACAGATAAGAGAGTGAGGTCTTGGAACTGAAGGGGAAAGAGAATAGATTGATCAGGGAGGGACACAAATGTAGACTCAGAATCAGAGAAAATTAGGTTTCATTTGATTAAGTAAGTCATCCTAGCTTTTAAGGTTTACTGTTTTTAGTTATGAGGATGGGATATGCATATGTGAGTACAGTGACCACACAGGCCAGAAAGATGGAACTGGAGTGCTCTGGAGAGAGCTAAAGGACTCATAAGGAGGGAGCAGAGGACGCTGAGGACAAAGGAATTCCAAGATAAAATGACTGAAGGAGTTCTCAAAATTGGGGGAAGGGGTGTGAAATGGGACCCAGGAAGAGCAGAAAGGTTCTGGAAAGAGATGAACTTAGGCCATATCCATATTGGCTTCCTTGACTCTTTAACACAGAACCTGTCTGCCACTAAAGAAGTGTTTCCCCCAAGGACATTTTGATCAGAATAATTCAGACTAATGAATCCAGAGTTAAGTTTATATCTACGAGACTCCTGAGAACATACAAAAAACCCCACTGTTTTGTATGATTACTAAAAATAATTTAAAGACAAAAGGAACGCCTGGTGAACTGCTTGCAGGTGTTAAATGGATCTGGCCATCGCCTCTCTGAGCACCATTTGCTTCGGTTATAGCCTGTGATCTTCCCGAGGTCTCTGTTCGATGCCCCAGACGACCACCAAGAAGCTTCCACCCCAGGCCTCACTCTGGGGTCGTTCTGCCTCACTCCTCCCCCATCTGTGTGACTTCCTACACATCTATGTCCTCTCTGCCTATCTAGCTCCAGGCAGCTCCCTTTCACTGCACACGTGTGACCTTGCTCCCAGCAAATACTGAAGGTGCTGCCAGTGCAGATGTGCTGAGTTCTTTCCTAAGCCAGTTTTCGTGCCTTTCAAATGCTAGCTCCTCCTGAGAAGGCCCTGTGTCCTGTGCTGCATAGGGTCTCCCTGGGCCCACCTCTGCACTCCAAGAATGACTTCTGAGAGACAGGCTTGTCATGGCTGGACTGGTTCACTGCTGTTTCTCTTCACTAGAATTAGTTTCCATGATGCAGGAGTGAAAAATATTTTTTTAATTGTTGATTTGTTTTGTTACTATTCTGGAGGCTTTTTTGTAGAGACAAAATGTCCAGTGGAGTCACAGTTGTCCATCCCCATAGCCACAAATAAAAACCAGCTAGACACTTCATTTTAATTTAAAGTTAGGATGTGTGCATGTTATACCTGTTATGTAGTTGTCTTAGTTTGCTTCTTTTCTCACTATGATGAACAGTATGACCACAGATAACTTGGGAAGGAAAGGGTTTATTTGGCTTACAATTTATAAGCCATCACTGAGAGAAGCCATGGCAGGAGCTTGAGGCCGTAACCAGAGGGAGCCGTGCTTGTTGGCTTGCTCCCTGCCTTAGTCACTGTTCTATGGCTGTGCAGAGACACCATGACCAAGACAACTATTTTGAAGGAAAGCATTTAATTGGGGGCTAGCTTACAGTTTCAGAGATTTGGTGCATCATTGTCATAGCAGGGAGCATGGTAGCACTCTTGGAGCTGAAGCAATAGCCAAAGAACTACATCCTGCTCCTTAGACAGAAGGACTCAGGCATGGCATGGGCTTTTGAAATCTCAAAGCCCACCCCTCTGTGACACACTTTCTCCATTAAAACCACACCTCCTCCTAATCCTTCTAATCCTTGAAAATACTGCCTCTCCCTGGTGACTAAATATTAAAATAGCAGAGTCTATGAGGGCCCTTCTTACTCAAACCACCACAGATACCATGGCTTGCTGGGTAACTTTTCTTATACAGACCAGCCCGCCCCCCGACCATGATGGCATTGCCCACAATAGTGGGCCCTCCTACATCAATCATCAATCAAGAAAATGTCGCATAGACCCACTCAGAATCCATTCTAGCAGAGGCAGTTCTTCAGCTGAGGTTCTCTCTTCTCAGGAGACTCTAGATTCCCAAGTTGACAAAAATCAACCAGCACAATAATGCTTTCATCTCCCAAGTCACATTTCTGCACCATCTCTACACACACTCATCTATGACTAGCACCCCATATGTCTTTGCATAGGTCCACTTCCCTGTGTGGCAGAAGCAAGGGGTAGCTAATGTCAGCAATGTGAGTACCCAATGGTGTGTGATGGATTAAGTTCTACACTCTCCCATCCCATTCTACGTATTCCACACTTTCTGGGCGACTCCCCAACGAACCAATTTCCAGTTGGCTGCTGGGAATTTAATGGGTCACAGTAGACAGCAGAACCAAGCAGTCACTACCTATCTCCTCTCCTCTCAGTAGGACACATGGCCCTTTCCCAAAGCCTGTGAGCCTGTCCCTATCTCACACTCGGCCATGACATCCCAACATATAGAAAGCAAGTCTTGCACAGGTTCTATGCCTCAGCTGCACAAATCTTTGTAGCTTCCACAATAGCTCTTTGTGAACTCAACCCCTTCCAGGAGCACAACCCTCAGTTGTGCCAAAGGACATTCAGAACCATACACTCTCTCCATATTTGTCCTCAGTCAACTGTCCAACTGCCTGTCGACTCAACGACGACCAGTAAACCCCCTTCGAGAAAGTCAATACCTGAGACTTGATTTTTAGGGAACGGAGTGTCCTCCCTTCATGGCTACCCTGGAGTCTGACTCATCTGTAATAAAACCCACTACTGTTAAGAGCAACATTACAAGAGCTCTGACAAATATCAAGTCACAAGACAACCATCACAGTTGGCCAAATCTTTTCAACAGCTTTATCGAAGCATAATTTCCATACTAAAAAAATCCATTTCTTTTAAGTGTGCAATTTAATGATTTTTAAGGCAAATTTACAGCTTCCTTCCTTCTTATACTCATTTCCCACTAATTCATATGATATTGAAGTCTATTAAACTACAGAAGTGAAGTCAGGGGAAAGATCAGAGTGGGAAGCAGCAAGGCTCTTGTTGTCACTCAGACAACAGAAATATTAACAGAATCTTCCCGATGTAACCACTTGAGAACATTGGATCTGCTCTTGCAGACAAAAAGCTTAAAAGATTAAGCCATGGTTCTTCCTGCACCAAGTCCAGATCTGACCTGATTCGGTCAGCATCACTAATGGCCACATTTATGTCGGTCACTCCTTTAGTACTAAAACAAAATAGCTGGCAACTTAAAAAGAAAATGGACTTACTTTGGTTTATATTTTCAGAGACTTTGGCCCATACATGGACCATGGAATGGGGCATGATGGAGCACACCTACTCACTTCATTGGCAGCCAGGAAACAAACACAAGAAGGGATCAAGGACAAGAAATATCCTCCAAAGCCGCATCCCAAATGACCAGCTCCCTCAACAAGCCCCTATCTCCTAGTTTCCCCCACCTCCAAACACCACTGATTAGAACCCTCAGAGTTCAACCACTCCTCAGACCCCACCTTTGAACATTATTCCAACATACAAACCTGTGGGGGATATTTCAAACCCAAATCACAGCAGTATCTGTCATGTGAAACCCAGAGATGGGACCCCTCTGATCTCTGCAAGGGCCTCTCTGTCCAGCAGTTGTTAAATGGTAGTCCCCAGGGCAACAACATCAGGACCACCCCCGGAGCTTTTAGAGATAGAAGTTCAGGTTCTTTGACCCCCATCCATGTACAAGAAACCTGTATGGCGGGCTAGCAGGTTGACTCAGAAGTCTCAACTTGTCCTCACGGAGCTGGGAAAATTTCTATCAAACAGCTGTGTTTCCCTGCACAAAACCAAGCCAGTCAGCATTCCATCATGGAGTGGGGAGGGCCTCACCATCCCTCACCACTAGCTGAAGAGTATGGACACTTGATGCGAGGGGGTTTTCTTCGAAGGTGTGGCTGGTGCTAGGTTGAGCATGCTCCAGTGGCTAGCCCAGTGCCCGTGAGTGTATGGGCAACACAAATTACTCAGTGGGTTAATATGTAGGAGAGAAAAGGAGATGTGAAGTTGGGAGGGAGTGGGATGGATCTGGGAGGAGTTAGGAAGAGAAGTATGGAGTGATGCAATCCAAATATGTTGTATGAAGTCCTCAAGGAATTAATAAAAGTAGATTTTAAAATACTGCATCTGTACTGAACACACACAGATCACTTTTCTTGTCATTTCCTAAACAACAGCTCTTTGCAGGACAATTACATTGCATTAAATACAAAAGTAATATGGTGATTATTTAAGACGCAGGATGATCTTGGGGATCATCAGGAGTAAAATGTTTGCTGCATAAGCTTGAGGACCTGAGTTAAAAATCCCATCACCCACATAAAAAGACCAGTGTATGGTCACGCGGGCACCTATAACTCCAGTGCTAAGGAAGCAGACACAGGAGGATCACGGTGGGTTGTTGGCAGCCAGGCTAGCTCCAAGTTCACTTTATGACTTAGGTGTCATAAAGTGGAGAGTGAAGGAGCAGTGCACATTATGTTGTTCCCCCCTTTGTCCCCTGTACTTATATGTACAAGTCTATGTGCACACACGCACACACGTAAATAAGTATAATAAAGTATACAAGAGGATTGCATACAACAAGAGGGTTATATACAATACAATGCCATTTTAGCTAAGAAACCTGAAGACTTTGATCACTGGGGACCCTGGAGCCAACACTCCAGAGATACCAGAGGCAAGTGTATCTTCTTCCTGTGCAAACGAAACCTTGGTTGGGTGTGTGTCTGGTGGCTCCACGACAGTTCTCCTCTCGACTCCTGTTCACAGCAGATAGTGTTCTGGAAATGCTGAAAAAAAAAAAACTAAAAAAGGCTTCATCAGGGTTTCTAGGCTTGTATTAAAATCATATTTATCACGTTTTATTAAATGGAAAGGAAATCTCCAGCCCCCAGCAACAATTGACTCAATCATGTTGGCTTCTGTTTCATCCCACCATGAATGGCAATTAATTGCACATCAATAGTATGCATGCTTTGAACTAAATCGGGCTGAAGGGATATGGTTCTATACTGACAAGTGATGCCAATGTGGGTAATCAAGTAGAGAAAGGGGAGGGAGTGTTAGGATTCCTTTGGCTTCTGCGAGAGTGATGGCTGATTGGAAACTTGTTATGCAAATATCCCTAACCCCCCCCCAGAGATGAAATGTAACAATAAAAAAGGATGGACAGTCATTACTTAATTCCCCTTTTCCATACTGTGGTGGTTTGAATAAGTGTGGCCTTAATAGGCTCTTATATTTGGTTTCCAGTTGGTGGACTGTTTCAAAAGGATTAGGAGGTGTGGTCTTGTTAAAGGAGGTTTGTCACTGGAGGTGGGCCTTGAGGTTGCAAAAGCCCATGCCAGCCACACCTCTGCCTCTACCTTTTCCCTCCCCTCCCCCTCCCCCTTCTCTGCCTGCTGTCTGCAGATCAGGGTGGGTGCTCTCAGATACTGCTCAAGCACCATGTCTGCCTGCCTGCTGCCATGTTATCTACCATAATGGTCATGGTCATAGCCTCCACTCTGAAACTGGGAGCGAGCCTCCAGTAAAATGCTTCTTTTTTTTTTTTTAAGTTGCTTTGGTCATGGTGTCTCTTCACAGCAATAGAATAGAACTCAGACATATGCCTTCCTGTTTGTTTTTCTAATAGCTCTCTACTTACTTCACTGAGTTACTGTTGGTCCATTGAACAGTCTTAGGAATAAGTTCAAAGGGGTTGGAGAGACGACTCAGAGAATAAGAGCTTGCTGCTCTTACAATGGACCAGAGTTCAGCTCACAGTTGTATCTCCAGCTCCAGGAGTCTGACATTCTTTTCTAACCCTGGCAGGCACCTGCACATACACACACTTATTCACACACTCACACATACATACACACATACATACATAAATATACACTCACAAATATTCACACACATACATATACACAAATACATATAACCATATATACACATACACACACATACACACACTTAAGTAAAACCTTATTTGTGGGGATTTTAGATTTAGCCAGGGACCCTGCAATTTCACTTGGTCCACCTGATACCTGTGCTCACAGCACGTCTTTTCCTGTCTCTTGTTCTAGGGAGTCTGTATACAGCATCTGTAGACTCACTGTATCTGACTCTATTCCCTTCTTCATCTTTAGGAATCTCAGTTGTCAGAGAGGGGGATGTCAGGAACTTGTTTTAAGTAATTCTTTTTGCATGTGGGTCACTTGCACCTCAAATCACAAAGTGGGGGGGCAACCAATAAATGTATGTCTAAATGCCAGTACCAAACTCATATCCATTTCCCTTAACAAATGCTGGCTTTTGAAATTAGAATTCAGGAGGAAATGAGGCTTTCAAAGAATTCTTCTTCTCGGGGAGGATATGGTATTTCTAGTCCCCTGAAAAGGAACACCGATATAAAAGGACAAAAGGTTGATCGCTTTTCTCCACAAGTCGAATCAGAAGCATTTGTTAATGATGGACATAGAGGACCTCACCCCACATCTACAAAAGAACAAAGAAATGTGGGGGGCGAGGAGACGTCTGGGGAGCAGTCGGTCCCTTATTAGTATTAAAACTTTCCCGAAGTCCGGGGATGACATTCAACAAGAGAAATAACTACATTTTCATTAGGCAGAACTGTTTTTAAAATAGCCTTCCTTTTAGCCATGGAATGAAGGCGTTTGCACCAATAGGGCCAGTTTGTGAATGACTAAAGTCATTCCCATCAAAATTTTAAGAATAATATGAATTTTAAAAATGGACTTGAATAAAATTAGAAATTTTACCTGTTGAAGGGGCAGAGTGGTGTCCCAGGAAGAGACAAAGGAGTGCCAGACCTCAACGCTTTATTCTCTCGATAACTCATGTGTGTGTTGGAATCAGGAGAAAACCACAAGTTGGACTTCTTGATGTCGAGAGATTTTAACGCGTGTGAATAGCTGCCAATAAAATGAATGGTTCTCAGATTTTCAAAAGGCATGAAAAAGCCACTGTGGAGTTACTGCATTTTGTTTCAAAAGCCTTGGTTCCCTGTGTGCAGGAACACAGAGCCTCAAGGGAAAGGCCTGAGACCTCCTAGCGATAATCTCCAACAACTTCTGAAACCACGCCCACGGGAGGAAGAAGCTTTTCTTGGAAGATGGAGCACAGAGAGCTGAAAAGTGAAGGCCATGCATTGATCAATAGCTGTAATAGAACAACGGCAGCTGGTTCACAGAGCGAGGCAGCCGTCACTGAGGCAGCCAAGAGCTAAGAGGATTTAAAAAGATAATAATACAGACTTCATAGAAGCCAATATAGACGTGGGGGGTCTGCGAATTTAATCTCACACACTTTGGTCAGAAAAAAAAAAATCAAACCGGGGATTTGCTCTACTCAGCCCAATAGAAGTCTGGGCCATGCTGCAGATGGCCCATGTCAAGACTCAATGTGGATGAGGGAAGCCTTTGAGAAACCGGAACTAGATCATGTAAGCGCTGTGAGCAGAACAACATGGCACCAGAAATGGCTCAAGTCAGCACCATCATTGGGAAGAAGAAAATCACACAGCACCGAAAGTAATCCTTGTTAGGCTTGCGTGAGACCAGAAGTGCATGGTGTCATGGTCAACCAATAATCGCTGCCTACAGGTATGTGCTGAGCACACAGGACATGACTGACGCAAATGAGGAAATGATTTTTAAATTTCAACACAACTTCTATTTAAATTAATAGCTTCAAATGTCTAATGACTATTTTTAGCACAAGCTTCCACATTATGCGGTTTCTCAGGCAGAAAAATGACCTCCAGGGAGAGAGCAAGCTAAAATAAGAAAGGCTCCTAGCACTGGAGAGGCAGAGGCAGGCAAATCTCTGAGTTCGAGACCAGCCTGGTCTACAACAGGAGTTCCAGGACAGCTGAGGCTACACTTGAAAAACCAAAAACGGAATAAGATAATAAAGGCATGGAGATGGGGTGGAGTAAAATGAACAAGAGGAAACTTGTTAATCAGAGAAAGGAGAATTCAAAAGACTTTTCCATAAAAGACCAGCAATGTAGGGAAATGGTTTTGGAAACCATCTTGTTTTCAGGGCTCATCACAGTAAACCCACCAAGGACAATCCCTGTGGACAATCTCTGGAAGCTACACACACACACACACACACACACACACACACACACACACACACCACAGAGTCTAACTAAGGAGGATTTACAGAAAGGTACCCATTAAAGCTGAAGATTTGGTGCTAACCCACATGAGCTTTCTGTAGGAATAAGCTCCAACCAAATTTCGCAAACCCTCCAACCATCTGTGTGCTTTCTCTCCCTCTTAGCTGCGGGGGTATCACATAGATGGCTGTCACTTCTGCCTTGGTTTTATTTTTACTGTGAATCTCCCTTCTCCCTCGTTCAGTACAGCCAAGGCTTCCATGTAGAAGGACCTTGCAGAACATCTGCGACTAGTGAAGCAGGAAAAACAAAATTAAAAAGAGGCTTAACTTCCATGGACAGGGCTCAAAGAATACAGGAGATCTCCCAACAGGCACACAGATCCAAGCTTACAGAGTTTGGCCCACAGCATCAGTAGGAACCAACTAACTTTCTTAGCATCCCATCATGCTACTGGGGCCCTTCTCATCTCTGGAGAGCAGAGTAAGATGCATTTGGAAGACCCTCTCCCTTAAAGTGAAGATCGTACTGAAACTCTAAAGAAACTTCAGACTTCAGAACAGTTTTTAAAACAGGAACACACACACACACACACACACACACACACACACACACACACACACACACGGGGGGAGGGCTAAAGGATTAAAGAATACAATTCCAGAAGCAGATGTCTGATGGGAAGAGGTCAAAGTTCAGCTAGCAAACTGCAGCCAGTGGCCCCATCCGGAAACTCAAGACTCTAATTTATTTCTAAGAAGTCATTATCTACCTCATGGAACCTTTATAGGAAACAAAACTAGACTACAATGAGTTAAATGGAAGCCCTTTGAAGTCTATTGAAGTATTTTTGGAGCCAAACTCCATAGACAATTACGGTGTAGAATGTGACCCAAGACCAGTTCGCATATCACCATTCAACTCTTCGCAACATTTTTTACTCTCCTAAAAGTCATGGAAGTGAGAAGGAAGGAAGGCAGTCAGTGGAGCACACTTCAGTTTCCACATACAAAGTGCACTTTTCAGTCAAGCACCCACAAGGCTAGTCTGCAGCTCACTAACCCTGGTCATGAAGGCATTGACAAATATGGTAGAGCCACTGTCTTTGCTTCCTGCCTTCCGGAGGCTCCAGGATCACCTCACCCTTAGTCTGTCACCATCCTGTCCACAAGTGTCTTGTCCTTATCTTTGACTTAGGAATATTTTCTTTAGTCATTTGGATCCTTCTCCTCCTTGTCCTCCTCATCCTAACCTTCCTCCTCCTCTTCCTCTTCTTCCTCCTCGTGTTGATAAACATAGTAAAAGTGAGAAAAAGTTTCGGGGTCTTGTAAAATCTAAAGTAAAGTTACTTAAGAAAGAAATTTGGTGATGGGTCTGGTAAAGAAATTTGGTGATGGGTCTGGTAAAGAAATGCCCCATTTAGGGCTGAACACTCAGCCTCTTTTCACTACTGAGGCTCAGGAAACATCTTGGAAGGGGGCATAAAGAATGTCAGAGTCAGAGGATGGGGGAGGAGAACTGTGAAACGTTCTCTTTTGAATGTGACGTGGTTGTTGCACTGGTGGGATCACGGCAGCTGCAATTAACTGCGGAAGGCCCAGACAGGATCACCCTAAATTCCAGCACCACAGAGAGGGGTGCTCTCCAGGCCCTGCCCCTTACTGAGGGGCTTTAGGCAGTTGGTGGCAGCTGGGGGAAGAATCAGTATTCTTGGTGGGTGTGACCACTGGTAGATTTCCCCATGCTCCTGTAGGTGGTCCCGTGCACATACATACACAGTGCTAACTGCCCTTAAAGGCTGTTGGTGGGGGAAGAGGACATGAATTTTGGAGGGGGGCTTCTTGGCAGTGAATTTGGGGAGAGCAGGAGTGTGAAATAAAAGTAGTTATGATTCTTTTTCATTGTATACATGCGTGGAACGCGCAAGGTCAAAGACAATTTATTACTTAAGAGAAAGAAAATTTAGACTACTGTAGGACTTTAAGAAATTTAAATACAGAATATAAAATTAAACCCCATGACCGACTTATGATTCAAGGGGTAAATTATATATTCTTAATGTAATGCATTCGCTCCCTCTTTCTGTCTGTCTGTCTATGTGTCTATGTCTGTCTCTCTGTGTCTGTCTCCTTCCCCACCCCACCCCCACAGTCACAAATGTATGCTTTGATTGGTTATTTTTATGTCAAAGTGTCAAAATTCCTGACACAACTGGTGTAAAGAAGAGGGGTTCATTTTAGGACACAGAGTCACCGGGAACAGGCGTCGTGGCAGGGTAGCATGGCAGCAGTGTCTGCATGGGGCCTGTTCACATTTGGGTGGATCAGGATCTGAACCAGCAACCCCCCACCCCCAGTGACCTACTTCTGCTAGGGCGCAGTCCCAAAGGTTCCAGAACCCTCCTAGACAAAGTGTTAACACAGCTGAGCCTGTGGGCAAACTTTACATTCAAACCTTAACGATACTGCACCAGGCAAGTAAGAAATACTTTTTGAACAGAGTTTAATTTCAATTTTGTAAGCAGAACAGAGCTAACCCCTTTGGGATGGATTGATTTAGTCTTTGGCTCACAAAGTGTACCCTAAATGCTACATGGGGTAGAAAATACATCGTTTTCTATGTAGTGAGTGATGCTGAAAACGATCATTACCGTAATGAAGATAAAATGCAAAGAACTCGAATATACATAACAATTCCAATTGTCAGCGAGAAAGGCGCTTTTATTTATATATGTGAGCCGCTGTTATTATTTCCCTTCTGGGCTGATTTTATAAGAAAAAACATTGCAAGCTCTGCCTATCCCATCGACCATGGCACCATTCATCACAGTGTTATGGGGCTGCAATCTGGGGATTAATCATCAGGGTTTGACACCAAAATCCATTGGCTCAATACATGAGACTTTAGCGGGGAAAGTGAAGATACAAATGTGTGATGCCCTTTGGCATCCTGCCTCTGAGTCTGTTGTGTGGGTGTTTCTTGTTGTTGTTCTTCTTGTTTGTTGCTGCCTCTGCTGCTGTTGTTAAACTGAAATATTGAAAGCAAATGGTAGAGACTAATAGGTCTTTCACAGTCTCCCCTTCTCCTTCCCATCTTTCTCTAACTCTTCCAACCTTCAGCTTTCATTCGAATATACTGAAAGATGAAACACCGTGAAAGCAAGATCTGTTCATCCTCTCTGATTCCTGTTCGTTTGTTGACTGTCATTGCCTAGTAGGCACCAAACGCCAGATGATGGGACCAGGGAGAAGGACCAATGGGTGACAACGCTTGCTGCTGCGTAAGTATATGGACCTGAATTCAGATCCCAGCAGCCAGGAATCAAGCGGGGTGAACCTGTCATCCCAGTGATGAAGAAGGGGAAGCAGGATGACTGGGGTTTACTGCCTTCTAGCCTGAATAAAAAAATGTGGGTTCATGGTCAAGCAAAGGCCCTGACTCAAAGAAACATGGTAGAGTCATAGAGAAAGATCCTGCTTTTCTCTGGTTTCAAGATGCTGCATACCTGCACAGACACATATGAGCTCACACATGCACACACTCACAAGCACATTTAAGTTTACTTTGTTTTAAATTTTTTGTTTAAGAATTTCATGCATTCACATAAGGTGCTTTGGCCAAATCTACTCCCATCCCTCCCCTCAAGTCCCTCTCTTTTCTTCTGTAGCACTTTCCCTTCCTAATTCCATGTGAAAAACAAAACAAAACAAAACAACAACAAAAAAACCCAGTAAGTCCACTTAGTGCTAACTGTACGTGCATGGTTAGGGACCAGCATCCACTGAAGCATGGGCAGCCTCTCAGAGGTCAAATCCTTGAGGAAAACTGACCCTCTCTCCCAGCAGCTGGCAGTTGCCAATAGCTTCTCGGCTAGGGTTGGGACTTTGAAGACCAAGGCTATAGAGGAGAGGGTTTAGAAGCTTCTCCAAGACCAAGAGAAACACCAAGAAAGGTGAATCACTAGCAAAGAGTCCAGAAAGTCAGGAGCCAACCATTCATAACTTAAAAACCTTCAAAGACTGAAGAAAGCTCGGGGCTAGTTACCACCAAAAGTAGGAGTAGAAAAACTGTAATGTAACACAGGACCTGGACTACTAAATACAATGTGGGTGGACTCTAAAGTATGAATAAGTATTATAGTGGCTATATCCATGTTTCTCCTTGCTGTGACATAATGGTGTCATTTAGGGGCTGGGGAGATTCAGCTAGTAAGAACCCTCAGCATCCTTGTCCCCTGGCTCACAGCTAACTCCGGCTCTAAGAGATCTGACTTCCCTTTGTGGCCTTTATAGGTACTACACCCACGTGGCATACACAAAAAGACACATGAACAAAACTAAAATTTTAAAATGTGTCATTTAGTTGATATTAATGCACCAAGGTTAATGTCTTCTGATTATTGTCATAGGATTATATAAGATGCTAATATATGGAAACCATGTGTAGGATGTATGGGAAATTGCAACTATTCTAGAAAATTCAAAAACAAATGTGTTTTTTTTAATGCAAAGTCGGTAATGGTATTTTTTCCATTTCCATTTTTCCAGTTTCTGTATATTCTAAAATACATGTGTTTATTATATCCACAGTAGAAAATGTTCTTGTGATGTAATAGGGAGAATTTAGGCAGTCCCACTAAACTTCTTTCTGGAAATCAGTCCCCCCCCCAACCCCCGCAGTACTAGGAGCCATGATTTAAAGTCGGGCCCCACAGCGCTCACAGAATCTCAGCCCATTCCCCTGCTACCCTTCAAGGTCTTCGAGGAATGTTTGTTAACAGTTATTTTTCCGTTATTTATTCTTTGAAATTTCACATTGAAGCAATGTGTCTGAATCCTACCCACCCCTCAATTCTCCTTCCTGACCCTCCAAGACTCCTCATTACATCACCCTCCAAACTTTGCATCCTCCTTTATAATAATATTCTTTAAATCCCTGAGTCCGATTATAGCATACATGGGCATGAGGTCATCCACTTGGGCATGTGGCTATATTTGTCCCCAAAAGTGACCACACACACACACACACACACACACACGCACGCACGCATGCACGCACGCACGCACACGCAGCAGCAGCAGCCATCAAGTATCTATAGTACCTCAGCTGAAGCTGTGACTTCTGCAGCCCCGCCCCACTTAAGATGGAATGCTTAACTGGCTTGAACCTGTGCAGACATTATGCGGGCAAGCTGCTGTGTGAGCTCACAGCTGCTCTGAGGTCGTGTGTTCAACAGCCACGTCATGTCCAGAAAACAGTATCTTTCTTCCCCATCCTCAGCTCTTACAGGCTTTCTGTCCCCTCTCCCTCAGTGTCCCGAGCCATGGATGGAAACGACATTTCAACATTTCTGAAAATGGGATGAAGCATCTCATGGTGACTTAGAGCCATTCTTTCATGGCGTACAGAAAGCTAGGATGACGCTAACCACTGAGAGAGTTTTAGTTTCCTTGAAAGTGCTGATAAAAGGTTGAGTTATTTAATCCTGTGCCCAAGATCCAGGGTGAAGTGTGACATGGAGAGAGGAGAGATCTTGAGGAGGCAGGACTGGATTTATGTCCCTGTATGCTCTGGCATGAGAAGACAGACATACTCCTAACTCTCCCGCTGCTCCACCTCTGCAGTGAGCTCCAACTCAACGTGTTATTTCTGATTTTATCCACCTTGTCTGGGATTCCCTATTTTTGCTTTTTGTCCGAGAGAGGGGGGTGCACTAATGCTTTTCCTCTATATGTGTAGAAACCCGAGGTTGATGTCAAGAAGCACCCTTCATCTCTCCGTACGTCTTGTTCACAGAGGTGGGGACTCTCAATCAGAGAAAAGGCTCCCCAGTACATGCAGTCTTTCTAGACAGTCTGCTCTAGGCATCCTGTCTCTGCCTTCAGAGGTGGAATTACAGGGTGGTCTCCACACCCTCCTGGCATTTATGTAAGCTTGTGGGGAGCAAGTGCTTAACTACTAGGCTCTCTTCCTAGCCCCTTCTTGCAGAGCTTTCTCTCCCAACTATTCTCCACTTTTGAATCCTAATGGCAAAGCATCTCTTTCTGAGATTTATTGAGTGTGATTGACAAATGGAAGCAGTACACATTTGAGTTGTGTGGTGTAGTGTTCCGGTCAAATTATACATTGTGGAATCATTTTGAAAACCCTCATAGTGAGGTCCACTCCCTTGGCATATTACACACACACAAAACCCCAATGACAGCCACAGTCGGTTGTTTGCTGTTCCCCAGGCTCTGGTGTGTGTACGTGTCGCAACAGAACAATTCTTATACATTCTGGCCAATCTTTTTCTCAACTAGAAAACAAAGGATGCCAGTCCAGGGTTAAAACCCCCGTATGGATCCTTCCCATCCTTCTTGTGCTGGGGTAAATTGAAAAGTCCCTCTGCTGAGAGGGAGATGAGTTCTAGAAAGACCAAAAATAATGACATACCATCCTGAGACTGGGAAATCATCAGTTTAGCTTCTTGTTTTTGTAAACTAAGAGAAAATGGGTTTTACAAGACAATAAAAAAAGGAAAATTTTGCATTGCTAGAGTACTCAAGGTCACGTAGGCTGTGGATGCTGAACTCGGGGTTTCACTGGGGTGTGAGCAGGGTAGTGGGTATAGTAGGTATAGATGGAAGGGCACAACTATGTCCATACGTGCGGGAACAAGAGCAGAATGCCGGATGTCTTCATCATGACTCTCCATCTCTCACTGAGCCAGAGCCCACCGTTTTGACAAGTCTAGCCGGCCAGCACGCTCCTGGGATCCACCTGTCTCCACCCTTCAAGGCTGTAGACATGAGCAGTCACGCCTGGCTTTTCACAAAGGTGCAGAGGATTTGAACTCATCGTGCTTGCGGAGCAAAGGCTGCAATCTCCCCAGCACCCACCAGGACATGGTTTATTGTAACCTTCACACCTTGCTTTCTGCTGTGTGCGTCTCATTGTCAGATGGGATAGTCTCTTGGGGGGTGGGGGTGGGGGGCAGCTCCAGTCGCACGTGCCTCTGTGTCTACACCCAGAACAGAATGGATCTTTCATCAGGAGATCTTACTCAGAGGCAGACTGGTTCTGATTGCAGGCTCTTGGGGACAGAAGAGCCTGGCTGCACCTTCAAGACTCAGGCTGTCTTAGGCTTTGAACCAAGAGCTGGTGTCCCTTACTGGAGGAAGAGAGAGAGTGAGAGAGAGGAGGATGGAAGGGAAGGGAGGGAAGCAGGAGGGAGAGGGAGTAGGAAGTCACATTAAAAGTAAGCAGAGAATGGATAGGTAGAAATCGATAGTGTTACCATCGCCATGCACGCACGCACGCACGCACACACACACACACACACACACACACACACACACACATACAGAGAGAGAGAGAGTCTGTTGTGCCCCAGGTGGCATTACCCATGAAATAAAATGGTCTGTTAGGTTTATTTGTCCCTCTCATGAGTAGCCTGTAATTAAATAACCACCTTTTAAAATCCTGCTATTTTGAAAGAAAGACATTTGAGCATTTTTTTCCTTAGCTGATGAATTACACGGACCAGTGGTCCTTAATAACCAGGCCTGTTCGAAGCTGACACATGAGAAAAAACACTTCTAAAACAATTGATAGGGGATTAGATTCCACATCTCAGGCCTGACTCAGTAACCAAGAGGGAGGATGAACTTTACCCCCAATACACAGGATTCTGTTCTCCACAGGACATTCAGCCCCACAGCTAGGAAAAGCCACAGTCTGGCTGCAAGACTGGATTTCCAGAGGACTTAAGATCCAGTAGGGGACACTTCGGGGAATCCATCAGACTTGACTCTTCCCAGGAAATGCACTGTTGCTGCATGCGCTAAGACACATAAGCCAACAGAGTGAAGAAGACGAAACAGCTCTGCGGCGACCATCTCTCCTAAACTCCTGTCGGGCCCAGAGGTTTCATCTTCTGCTTCTGGGCCGGGTCATGCCTGTAATGATCCAGAATCTCTTCCAATAAACTTCTTTCTTAAGGAAAATTCGTTTGCACTTCCTTTCCATGGACCCCTCCACACCATCTAGATAACAGATGTCTACGTATCTTTTTTTAAGAGAGCACAGTTGTATCCAAGTCTACCCTCTGGCACCCCAAAACTGCTTGTCGTTTCCACAGCCAAGTACTTCAGAGTGCTGACTCACTCCTGCATCAAAAGCCTCATCTAAATTGGTTCCTGGTGAGACGTGGGTATGGTTCACCATGGGCAAATCTCTTCCCCCTTTATGAGTCTACAGATCAAGAAAGCAAGATACATGCTGTCGTTAACACTAACTATAACTTTTGATTAACTCAGCATCACATGAAAAGAGAAAGATAAGAGAGAGAGAGAGAGAGAGAGAGAGAGAGAGAGAGAGAGAGAGAGAGAGAGAGGAGTCTCAGTTTGCGATTGTCTTATTGTGTTCACATATCTATGAGAAATTGCCTTGATTGTTCACTGACTTAGGAGGACCAAGCCCACTGTGGGCATCACCATCCCCTAAACAGATAGTTCTGAGCTGTATAAGAAAGCTAGTTGACCAGGAGCAAGCCAGCAAACAGACCCTCCATGGCTTCAGCTTCAAGACCTTGCTTGAGTTCCTACCCCAATGTCCCTTGATAATCTGAAAATTGAAGTCAGAAAAAAAAAAACCTTTTCCTCCCCCTACACTTTTCATCAGAGTGTTCTATCACAGCAACTGAAAGGAAGCTAGTACAGACTCCATGGGTCAGCGGGAGGACTGATGCTTCAGGCTCACAGGTGCCTGAGTTTACAGCTTCTGGTTCTGCCATCCTCTTACACGACAGTTACCTAGGCAGGCACCAGAGAAGGAATGCAGACGGTCTGCATTATCTGGGAAGCAACACATGTTCCTTCTGCCTGTATTCCATGTACAAGAAATAGTGCTAAAGACCCAGTGGATTGTAAAGGAGTTTAGCAGTGGGAACAGGAGAAAGAGGAGGGACTTAATACTGAAGATAATTAGCAGCTTCCCACAAGGTCAACAAGATGATCAGAAGGCAGAGGTAAAGATGGACCGTGCAGCCCATTTCCTGTGCAGCTTTCTTTCCCCCACCTAGCAACCAAGCAGAAGGTTCTGAGTCAAGAAGAGAGAACAGAGCCACCAAATGAAAGAAATCCAAGCAGCTCAGCAATGCCCCTGCCTCAGCTGCTCCACACCAGACGAAGAACCCTGATGAGTACAGTTACTGTCTGGTAGACCTTAAGGTTGGGGAATTGTCTGCTTTTCATGCGGTGGTTGTTTAAATGACAAGGAGGGCTACGATGATGTCCCCAAGGAAGCACTGAGCCTGCTTCACAAAATTCAACCTCTTACAATAAAAAAACAGAACTTGAGGAAAACTCCAGAGCTCGTTAAAAAGATAGCAGCAGTGCCACTACCGTCTCCGACTTCTAGTTTTAAAGGGATTTGAGTGTTCCTAATGCCCCCACCTTAATCTCAATGCTCTCTGGTATTTATAAGACTGTTGGCACCCAAGTCAGAAGCAACCAAACAAAATATCAAACTTACACACCAACCCACATTCTTACAGAAGCCTCGTAAGCCTGCAGTCAAAATAGTCATTAAGTTCATTTTATTACAGGCGCCATTAATTGTCAAAACATTTACATATTTAAACCCTTTCTTATTAAAGGGGAAAAAAAACTTTTTATTTCTTCTTTATGGGCCATTTACTTTGGTGTTGCCAAGACAATAAGAGGAAAACGCCGTAGACGTTTATTCTAATACATGATTTAACACACATATGCGGGAGGACATGCATCAATACCCAGCTATTTCTCCTTTAACTGTAAGCCTAGGTGTCTCTCTCTTGTAGACTGTAGGAAAGGTTGCTAACGAGAGCTTTCTAATTCACCCTTCGTCTCTAATTCAGCTGTTCTCATGATCGCCCAGGCATCCAAGCCCTACCACATTCCGCAACCAAAAAAAATGTATGGAAAGATCAAGAAGGTTGGCCACATCGCACCTACAGTTAATAACCAGACCCTATGGGGCTGGAGAGGTGGCTCAGGAGTTAAAAGCACTTCTTGCTCTTACAGAGGACTCAAGTTCAATTCCCGGCACTCACATGGTGACTCAGCAACATCTGTAACTCCAATTCCAGG
>JAQHUG010000116.1:4415940-4437115 GCA_028555095.1 Dicrostonyx torquatus | reverse complement strand
TGTACAATTAGCAAACAGGAATAAACAGGTGTCTCTCATTGGAAGAGGATGACTTTAACCCTCCGTCTGTACTTCAGGCCTGTTTTTCCGCTTAATGCTCACCACTGCATCCTAGGGAGCAAAAACTTGGGGAAACGCTGCTATTTCAGAGTTTGTGCTTGAGAAACCCTACAGAGTGAGACAGAGGACACTGTAGCTGCTGTCTCATTCTGGGAGGAAAGAAGGGAGTGCTCCCGAGTGCTGGCAAGTACCTGCTTTTCTTTAACATGTTTGCCCCAATTTCCACTCTGTCTGCTTCATACACAACTACCCTGTGATGGAAATAAATCAATATGTATGTATGTGTATGCATGAGTTTGTGGGGGGGGCGTATCTGCATGGGAGGTCAGAGGTCAATCTTCCTCAGTCACCGGCTTCAGTTGCCATTTGATACACCTGGAAAGGAGGACCCTCAGTTGAGGATTTGCCGCCATCTGGTTAGCATTTAGGCAAATCTATGGGAATCGATATGGAAGGGCCCGACCCATGATGGAGGGTGCCACCCCACCTCTGGGCTAGTGGTCCTGGTTACAGTAAAAAAAAAAAAAAAAAAAAAGCAGGTTGAGCAAGCCATGGAGAACTAGCCAGTAATCAGTGCTTCTCATGGTCTTTGTTCCAGTCCCCGACTCTAGGCTCCTGCCTTGACTTCCCTCAGTGATGGGCAGTGATCAAGACATTGCAAGGTGAAATAAACCCTTTCCTCCCCGGGTTGGTTTTGGCCAGAATTTTAGCACAGCAAATGGGAAGTCAGCACAGCTCCTCGCTGACGTGTTTGGTTTTCTTGAGACAAGGTCTCTCACTTTTACCTCAAACACACCAGTCTGGGCTGGCCGGCCAGAGAACCCCAGAAATCCTGGCAGTCTCCCAGCACCAGAATTCCAGGCCACCATGCCTGACTTTTTTAAGAAATGTGGATCCTAGGTGTCAAACTTGGACCCTCAAACTTGCATGGCAAACACTTTACTGGCTGAGCCGTCTCCTTAGCCTAAGAATCTTCTCAAATAAGAACCTTTGAAGCCATTTCTTCATTCGATCCCATTCTCTCCTTATAGTACATGTTCCTTCCATGTTGATTCCATGTAAGTTAAATCTCGAGTCAGGAGACAGAAAACCATATTGAGCTACATGATATGAAGGGAAAATAAGTGCCTTCTCTCTCATTTTCCATTAGTTCCCAATTGGGCAGCATTTTGCATTTGTAGAGAACAAAGTTGTTATCAGAAACCTTATCTGCCTTTATGCTCCAGAAAGCTCAGGCCGCAAGGTGTAACTGAACATCCATACTAACAGTGAAGATGGAGGGGATGATTATCTTGTGTGGTCCAGCACCCGTAGTCATCATAAAGATAGAGCAGGGTTGGCATCCACCTGTGTGGTCCTGAAGATGCTCAGGCATTTAGCAGGCAATTACCAAACATTTAACAGATGGGGGATACAAAGGAATGTAACTTTGAAATTAAATTGACTTCCCTCTTCTTTGGCCAGACACACCCTAAATAACACCCTATTGTGCTTACTGTAATGTGTCTTAATTGTAGTATCATTAATTCTTGGGACATTGATGCACTCAGAAATTGACCCCGATTCAAGCGTGTGGTAGTTATAGTTACTAAGGAGGGCCCAGAGAATGGCTAGGGCTGTGCATAAGTCAAGCGTGTGGTAGTTATAGTTACTAAGGAGNGTCCCATATTTTATGGATATTTTGTGTTCAGCTTTTGTTAGATTTAATGTTTTCTTTGACTGATGAGTCTATTTCCTCTATTGTATCTTCAGCACTTGAGATTCTCTCTTCCATCTCTCGTATTTTTCTGTTTATGCTTGCATTTGTGGTTCCTGATTATTTTCTCTTAATTTCCATTTCTATAATTCCCTCAGTTTATGTTTTCTTTATTGTCTCTATTTCAGTTTCCAAATCTTGAATAATTTCTTTCACATGTTTGATTTTTTTTTCTCTTGGTTTTCTTTAAGGGATTTGTTGATTTCTTCCAATTATTTGTGTCCTTTCCATCATTTCTTTAAGGGAATTTTTCATTTCCTCTTTAAGGGCCTCAAACATTCTCCTAAAATTGTTTTCTTAGGTCATTTTTTTCTGTTTTATCTATATTTGCTTGTTCAAGTCTCACTGTTATAGGGCCACTAGTTTTTGTTGGTGTTGTGTTGCTCTTTGTGGTGTTGAGTGTGTTCTTACCTTGTCTCCTCATCTTTTCCTCTGATTGGTGTAGTTGGGGCTGTGTCTCTGGTGATCAATCTTCCAGGTACCAGTGGAGCACTCCTCATGGTGCAGTCAGATCAATGGTTCCAGTCACTCCAGAGGTCACTCGGTGTTCCTGGAGATCACTCAGCATTCCCAGAGGTCACTCTACAATCCTGGGGGTCATTCAGCTCTGCTCCCATGGAGGTTGCTTGCTTGGGCCTGCTCCCGCTGGGGTCGCTGCCTTGGGTATGCTCTGGCAGAGGTCACCGGCTCTGGCCTATTCCAGGGGAGGTCACTGGCTCAGACCTGCTTTAGTGAAATTCTCTGGCTTGGCCCGGCTCCTTCAGCAGTGGCTCTCTTGTATCTGTTCCTGTGGAGGTCATTGCCTCAGGCCTGCTCCAATTGAGGTTGCTGGCTCAGGCCTGTTTCCACAGATGTCCCTGGCTTGGGCCTGCTCCCATGGAGGTCCCTGGTTTGGACCCAGTCCCACAGAGGTCTCTAGCTCGATCCTGCTCCCTCGGAGGTCCCTGACTCACACCTGGTCCGCAAAGGTCTCCTGCTGGGGCCTGCTCCCTCAGTGGCCACTCCCTGTACCTGCTCCTGTGGAGGTCACTGCCTCGGAACTGCTGTGGCTGAGGTTGCTGCCTCAGGCCTGCCTGTTCCCACAGATGTCCCTGTCTTGGGCCTAGTTTCCAGAGGTCCCTGGTTTTAGGACCAGTCCCACAGAGGTCTCTGGCTAAGGCCTGATCCCTCGGAGGTTCTGATACCAGTCCTCTAACGTCTACATAGTCTCTGGCTCAGGCCTATTCCCTCGGAGGTTCTGATACCAGTCCTCTAACATATATATATATATATGTGTGTGTGTGTGTGTGTGTGTGTGTGTGTGTGTGTGTGTACACACAACTGTGCGTACATACATACAAGCATCAAAAATAAAAATACAATTTGGAAATTCAATAAAGAAACCTTTTTTCCAGCTGGGGTGTGGTAGAGGGTATTGCTTCTCTGGAGAATAGCTGCCTCTGAAGAGAAAGCAAGCAAAGAGCTCAGCCAAGAGCCTTTGAACTACAAAACTGCCAATCCAGGGTCAGACCTCCTCTCAGGCCACAATTATCCTCTTAACGTGGTTCCACATTGTCCCTTGGGACCTGGGTTTTCCCCTTCCTCATAGCTCTGCCACCCTCTGGGCCTAAGAACCCAAACATCTAGCCAAGAGATGAGGGAAGAAAGTATAAGAAGGGCTGTCAAGGAAGCTGCCAGTAAGCTAGCCATATACACAGACCATTCCATTGACCAGGAGTCAGTCAATAACACTGTGCTAGATGTCCAGGAAACAAGGCAATGTTCAATAACCAATAGACAGTCTTTACCACACTAAGTTCAGCCATCAGTGAGCACTGTCAGTACACGGAAGAAGGTGGCACCTGTATGTGAACTCTGCATGCCCGAGTGTGTGTATACTTGTATAGTAGGGTGTGAACAGAGGTGTGTGTGTGTGTGTGTGTGTGTGTGCATGTGTCTGTATGTATGTGTCTATATGTGTGTGCATGTGTCTATGTGTGTGTGCATGCGTCTATGTGTGTGTGTGCATATGTCTGTATGTGTGTATGTGCATGTGTCTATGTGTGTGTGCATGTGTCTATGTGTGTGTGTGTGTGTGTGTCTTGGTATTATTGACCCTTTATTTAATCTGGGTTTCTTTCTTCTATCCTCATATATCATTTTAGATGTCTTAGTTCTGTGTCTGGTTTATGATTTAACAATTATTATTAGTATTCCATCCAATGTGCCAGTTAATTCTGAAAACACCTGTTTGTCACGCAGTGATGTGCTCTTTCTGACATTATTTCAGAGAACTTATGTGTGAGCCCCTTTCCATGAAGTCTGAGAGACAAAGAAGAATGAAATTAGGTACAACATTGTCTAAAGTGATTTGGATGGGGGGGGCATGTGGATAAGAAACTGTGCTGTGAAAACTGAGCCCAGGCTGAACACAATGGGGACATTCACCTTCCTAGAAACCCCAGAAACATGCTTGAGGGTTTAGGCTTAAAAGTACCCTTATATAGAAGGTCAAAAAAATCAATTCAGAGTCTGTTGAGACATTGAAGGGAAAAGAAAGCCTTTGCCTCCATTCTCAGTAAAAGAGACGGCAGTAAAATGGGTTATGGATGTGTAGGGCTATTGGTAGAAACAGATTTAAAGAAAAAAATTTGATTCATCAGCTTTGATCTGAAATCTTTATTATGGCAAATGGTGGTTATTAGATAAAGATGCTGTGCACATCCTCCGTTCAGTCACAATAGCACTTTCAACCTATTTCAGCTGGTTACACACTCATGGATTAAAAGCCTTTTAATAATATCTACTAAAAAAAATTCTCTCCCAGGGCAAGGTGGTAGCAAAACTCACTGTATGGCCATTATCTGAAGCCTGGACCTGAAAGATAATGGCTCCAACTTTATAAGGCAGGTGGGAGTGATCAATTATGTCCCCAATAACTGACAGCACAGCTCTCTCCCATGATCAGCAGGAGAGCTTGTGTTAACCCGGATTTCACGAGAGCAGACATATGCTTTGCCCACGGCTCTGTCCAGGAGCAGTTTGTCTCTTGTGACAACAGGCATGGTCTCCTAGAAGCCCTGTGAGGTGACTTCGTGGAAACCAGAAAGTGAGAGAAGAGAGACAAGGTGTTCTTCTCTGGCTCACAGGCAGGCCAGAGGTCAGAGCACCTGCTGCTAGATGAGTCACCACACCCAGCATGTGCGTACGAACTTTGCTGGGGTCTCTAGTCTGTGCTCATATTCTCCTTCTGTCCAGCATTTCCTACCAGAATCAGAAGACCCAGCTCCATCTAGAGTGGTATATAAGAAGCAGGCCAGGCATGGAGTAGAGGACAAGACTCAGTAGCATCAATGAACATATGTGCACACATGTATACACATGCATTCACATGTATACACACATTCATGACACACACATTCACATGCACACAGGAACACACATACACATAAACATGCACACATGTGTGTATACACATGAACACACTCATGATTTTATAAAAACACACATATACATGTGTGTGCATTTAGTTACACACGTGAACTAAATATATATATTAGCATATATATTAGCTTATGTGGCAATATTTTTATTCCAACAATTTTTTTCAGTACTCTCCCTAGAAAGAGGTAGCCATTTGGTGCCCATCCCCAAAGCTTTTCTTTTGAAACATGTGCTTAGATGTAGGGAGATAGCTAGGTCAATAAAGTGTCTGCCCCACATATTTGTCTGCTTCCCCATTGCTGTGATAAAAAACACTGTAGCTGAAAACAACTTGGGGAAGAAAGTATTTACTTGGCTTACACTCCCAGGTCACAGTCAAGCTTCAAGGGCATCCAGAGAGGATCTCAAGGAGCAAACCACAGAGGAATGCTGCTGTCTGGCTGTCTCACGGGTCCATGCTTAGTCATCTTTCTCATAAAGCCCAGACCGCTGGCCTAGGAATGGTGACCCCCATGCTAGGCCCACCCTCGTCAATCATCAATCAAGACAATCTCCCACAGACTTGGCTGCAAGCCAATCTGACAGAGGCAGTTCTTCAACTGAGATTCCCTCTTCTAGGTTGTGTCAAGTTGTCAATCAAAACTAACCAGGACACCTCAAAAACATAAAGACCTGGGTTTGATTCCCAGAACCCACTCAAAATACAAGTGGTACAGGCTTCTAATAGCAGCTGGGGAAACAGAGACAGGATGCCTGGGACTTGCTGTTCACTCCATCTGGCTTAATTGGTCATTTCCAGGCCAATGAGAGACCCTGACCCAAAAACACAGGGTAGACTGTGCATAAGTCTACTCTAGGAGACAGAAAGACATGTAGACACACATATAAACACCCACACACACGTATGCATCTATAGACACACACACAAATATGCACCCACATTAGATAAATAAATAATAGATAGATAGATAGATAGATAGATAGATAGATAGATAGATAGATAGATAGATAGTAGATAAGTAGATCAGACAGACAGGCGACAGACAGATAGATGGTCCTACAGAACAATCTGGAGGCCCCCCTTCCCTATCAGAACATAACTTGTGTTACAAAGGGACTCACAATTTCTCCACAGGAAATATGCATCATATTCCAGCAGAGAGGTGGAAACAGATGTTTATGATTTCTGTGTGCCTTCATGGGTCAGAACTGCATATCACAAGATGAAAACATGCCCCCATAACAAAGTGTTAATTTCATCATGTCAGAACTTAAAGGAGCATCACCTTAGTTAGTAGAGAGGGAACCATAACCAATGACCACATTTGACCTAAACTTCAGTGAGCACTGAAGTAGGAACTGTGGGTCCCAGGAGCCCTGAGCTCAGCTCAAGGATCCAGGAGAGAGGAAAGTTCCTCTCCCTGCACTAGTGACACTTTACTTTTAACTTTAAGCAACATTCTGTCCTCGTTGTGGTCTCTCTGCGACCAGTGAGGTCATTACAATAGGGTGGGTTCCTGAAGTATTGATCCAGCCAAAGCTAATCAATGCAGATGTGGACTGTAGGATGGTCATCTGCCTGCTGATGTACTGACCAGCACAAAGGTGCAGGGATGCGGGACAAGGGGGAGGAGCACCCTTCCTTCTTAGTGTCCTTCAGGCCCTAGGTCCAACATCAGCTTCACTCTATTGGCATGAGAGTCAACATGGCTTCTTTCGGTCACTGCCCAGTTAACATAAGGGAACTTCAGCTATGTTTTAACCTACATAAGTGTCAAGCAGCCTGGGTCACATGACTTCTCCTGGGTAGACCTGAACAGTGTGCTTTCACCCCAGATATGCCACCAACAACAAACCATTCCAACCATGTCCACTTATGACTGCTCACATGAGTATGAGCAGTTCAGACAACTACATCAGTCAAAAGCATCCCAGCACTCAGGAGGCAGAGGCAGGCGAATCTCTGTGAGTTCAAGGCCAGCCTGGTCTACAGAGTGAGTTCCAGGACAGGCTCGAAAGCTACAGAGAAACCCCCTGTCTTGAAAAACAAACCAACAAAAGCTACATCCTGAAGCTAGCAGCCTAACTTGCTCCACCCAAGACCCCCCCTTCACCATGGCTGCCTCTGACCCACCAGGGCAATCATTCCCTGCTTATAACTTTGGAGAGGGGCCCGTGAGTCTGAGCCCTCTGAGCGTCCTAAACCTTGAATGTTTCCTAAGCTTCCTTTCTGAGCTCCCTTCCTCTTTCCAGCAGTGAATGCTTCAATTCAGATGGAATCCTAACACAACCCACAAATAAATAAATGATAGGGGAGAGGGTATTGTTTGGAATGGCCTTTGTTTCCCCAGCAGCACATGCTAAAACCTAAGGCACTCTGGGTGAAGCAGCCAGGATTTCTGTCTGACTCCCCCACCTTGAAGGAGGAGATGTAGGAAGCCCAGAGGGGAGAAAGCTAAACTTGCACACAGGAGCAGGGAACCACACCATAAGTCATGGCTGTTAACTTGGTGTTTGTGGAACTCCTAACAGTGAGAGCAGGTGTTTCTCTGATTCTTTTGCTTGCTCTTAAGACTCTTTTCCTCCTATTGGGTTTCCTTATCCAGCCTCAATAGGGGGCTTTTTGCATTGTCTTATTGCATCTTGTTTTGCCATGTTTGGCTGTCTTCTCTTGGGAGGCCTGCTCTTTTCTGAAGAGGAAAGAGACAGGGCGTGGATCTGGGGGAGAGGGGAGCTGGGAAGAGTGGAGGGAAAGGAAACTGTGGTCTGGAATATCTTGTATGAGAAAAGAATCTATTTTCAATTAAAAAATGTTTAGAAAGAAAGAGGGAGGGAGGGAGGGAGGGAGGGAGGGAGGAAAGGAGGGACAAAGGGGGAGAGGGAGAGAGGGAGGGAAAGAAAGCTGCAGTTTATTTGAGCCCTGCATCTCCTAGATTCACCCTTTCCCCAGGGTTACTTCAACATTTGCTCAAAATTGCAAACCACAAGCAAGGAGGGTGCAGAGGGCTGCTAACCAAAACTGAGGGCACGCAGAGTAAAGAAGATGCCCCAGCGGCAAAGGCATTCCAGAGTGAGCTGGCTCAGCTCCAAGCCTCTGGCTGCTGCCTCCTCCCATCTCAGCAACGTGGACTCTCCTTCACATGCAGAAGTCCACCGGGTCTGCCCCTTTAAGCAGCTCTGACAAGCGTCCATCTGAGAGGCCATTGATGGACTGACTAGAGCAACAGCCATCTCTCCTCTGTGCTGGCAGGACATGAAGCTTTGGAGAAGGGAAGAGAGAGGCTCACCTGGCTGGGAATAGTCATCAGAACTCTGCACGCAAAGACCCACACTGAATCCTCGGGGGGTGAAAAATAGCAAGGAGAGGCAGAAGGACAGCCTCAGTGAGCAGCACTGTGGCTTGGCATGTATACCTTTGTCTAGCATGACAACAGAGGAAGACCCATATATGAGCAGTGCCACCATCCCAGGAGGAGCTGCAGCAGTGGCTCCAGCTGCAGACATCCCACAAAGAATTGGCAGCTGTTCATCACATCAAGGCTGACACCTACAAGAGGATAAGGTCTTGCTGACATGTGGGCCCTGGGAAATATAACCCGGAAAGCAGAAAGCTGTGATAGTCCCCACATGGGGCATCTCAGGTCGGGTACCACCCCTTTTGTGTGGCCATTTCATACCCCCTCCCCGCCTCGACTTTGGCTAAGTTGAAGAGCATCACGGGATCCAGCATGAGTGCCCTAAAGTGACTACAACACATGCCATATATGGGGGATGTCACAACAGATGCCCATTCTCTCAGCATTCTGAAGGGTGCATATCTAAAATCAATTGTCAGTAGGGCTGTGCCCGCTCTGATAGCACCCCGCCCCTCACCTTACTACCACTGGTTACCTCCATCCTTGTGGTTACCTGCATCCTTTGGATTGCAGACACATCCTCCATATGGCCTCAGAAATCACCAGCAATGGAATAGGAACCAAGGCTGGTCCAGATGGGCTCAGCTTCGTTCAGTCATAATGGTTAAGATGCTACTTCCAAATAATGTCGTATAGACACTTAAGTGCAAGGTTTCAACTCATCATACTGAAAGGAGACAACAGGGTTGACCAACTCCTCCCTCAGCACCAAGCCAGGAACAGCATCGGAGACTCTGCAGACTGTCTCCAGTTGAACTGCTATTAACTGTGCTAATTAATTTCCTCATTGGTGGGACAAAAATACCTGATAGATTCAACCTAAGGATGGAGANGGCGGCCGGGAGCTGGGTGACAGCGGGACATAGCCCGCCCCTCCTCATTACTACAGCATTCATCCTTGCTCAGTTTTTGATGCGGTTTCCAGGCTCAGACTCAGGTCCTCAGCTTGAACACTGAGCTACCTCTCCCATTGTAAGCAGTGGGCTTTAAAAGAAAATATTAATTAACAAGACAAATGGCCAGGCCAGTGTGATTTCAACATCATAAGGGTGTTACACAAGGAGTGGGAATTTGCAACTTTGAGAAGAGAAAGTTTTAAAAAGCACATTTGACAGCTTTTAAAAACCTGCGGGACAACCAGAGCCTATTAGGGAAAGCTGAGAACTGTGTCTCCATTAATTCAAGGCGAAATCAACAGAAACCCGAGCTTATGTCATCTTATTTCCTACAAAACACCCTAAGCTTGTTTCTCATTAAAGACACCTAAGCTTATTTCCCTCTGAAGCTCTCCCTACCACTTCAAATAAAGTTGAAACTGGCTCCCCACCACTGTGGGCTTGTGAGTAGTCAGGTTTCTGTCATTGGTGTCACATCAGCACTTCCCATTGACCGCTACAGCAAAGGCCATCGCTTTTGAAGGTCAGAAGCAATGTGCAAGGTCGGATGCATTGGTTTCCATCCTGACATTTGGAACCACAGTGACGGGAAAAGCCATGAGCTGGCATGGCTCTGACAGTGATGTGTCTCCCTTTGGACAGGAGAGAAAGAACTAAACTAAAGACAAGTGTTATCTGATAAAACATCCAGATGAGACTGCGTATCAAAGCAAGTGTGTGTGTGTGTGTGTGTGTGTGTGTGTGTGTGTGTGTCTGTGTGCGTTTACTCATATGTCTGCATGCATGTCAAGGTCAGAGGGCAACCTTGGCTGTCTTTCCTCTGGAGCCATTCATCTCGTTTAATTAAATTTTTAAAATAATTTTATTTACTTATTTTTTGGGGGGTACACACAGCACAGCACAGATGTAGGGGTCAGAGGATAACTTGCAGGAGTCAGTTCTCTCTTCCACCTGGTGAGTATTGGGAATTGAATTCAAGTAGTCAGACTAGATAGCAAGTGCCCTTCCTTTCATGCTGAGCCATCTGCCAACACCTATCTTGTTTTTGGAGGTAGAATCTCTCACTGGGACCTAGCTTGCTAGTTATGGGCTTGCCAGTGAATTCCAGAGAACCCTAGGTCTCTGTCTCTCTGTTGCTGGGGTTAGAAGTGCATGCTACCACTCTACGGTTTTAAGTGGGCTCTGGGGATCGAACTCAGGTCCTCAAGCTTATGCAGTAACTACTTTGCCAACTAAGCCATCTCCTCTAACTAACAGACTTAAAAAGTTGTAGATGTGGTTCCTGAGTGGCTGACATCATGGAAGCTGAGCTCGGGTGCACACCATGGCAGTTGTACAGGATGAGGGAAGCATCCGTGCCAAGGAGACATAAGTGGGCCATGCTTAGGATTTACGTTGCCTCTTCTGCTTCCAAATGGAAGCCTGATGCGTCCATGTGAGCTGATGAAGGAGAACCATTTCCATCTATAGAGGTCGCTATGGTCTAAAAGTTTGTTGTCCCCCCTCTCACAACCACCAGGTAAGATGCTGAGGTCCTGACACCTATGATAATGACATGGGAAGGCGGATCTTTGAAGGGGATGAAGCTAAAGCTTCTCACCACAGGAGAATATGCTCCGTTTACCAGCCAGGCAGCAGCCCTCAGGAAATCTGTCAGGGCCTTGATCATGGCCTCTTAACCTCCTTCTCAGCCATCAGTCTCTGAGACTTCAGAGCAAGCTGGCTTGTTCCTGTGTGACACAGGGCACCATCAGGAGTGGAAGGAACACGCAGTATGCTTCTGTTTTGTAATCAGAGCCAAGTGCAGAAGAATGCTTCTCAGACTAAGCACTATGACATGGCTTTGTTAATCTCAAGCTCAAAATTTAAGGTGAAAGAGAAAGATATTATGGAAGAGATGACAGACATGATCATTAATCTTGGTTGCTAACTTCACTGACTCTAAATTCAATTAAAATGCATGCCTCTGGGCACTCCTGTGAGGGATTTTTCTTAATCAGATTATTTGAATTGGGAAGACTTACCCTAAATGTGGGTGATATCTTTGGTGGCAGCCAAGATTAAAGACTTTGGAAGAAGGAAGCTTTGCTCTTTGCCTGTTTGCCTTCACTCTCGCTGACAAGTTCATCTATCCTGTGGCTGCTGCATTCCTTTGCCAACATCAGAACCACCTTCCTTGAAATCCCACTGTAGACTGAAGACCAACAGGAGCTCTCAGAAACTCACAAGCCTTGAGTACCAGATTGGAACTGCTGAACCATGAAGCATCATGGACTGAGCAGCCATGGGATTCTCAGCCTCTCATGTGAGACCACCATTGCTAGACTATCCAGTCTCCCATAAGTCCATCAAATAAATTCTATCAGTTCAGTTCCCCTGGGACCCCTGACTAATACAACAGGCCTCCAGAGACCGAAACACACATTTCAGTTTGTTTTCCCAGTGAATATTTGCTAGGATTTTCTTATTTTTTTTTTAAAAAAAAATTTTTTTTCTTATTATTTTTTAAAATTAATAATAATTTGTTGGGTTTTTTTATCTTTTGGTTTTTTAAGAGTAGAAATGCATTAAACACCTTCATCCGTGACTGGATGGCAAACCCTAAGCTCATACCAGCTAAACTGATTAAAGCATTAGGAACGTGTGTATGCAAGTATAAAGTTATTCCTGTCCGATTTGGATCAGAGATAACATCAGCCATGTGGGCAAACCTGGACCTCAACCATTTAACACAAACAAATCGGGCCAAACTGTCAGCAGCTTGCCAGGCCAACAAAGATGAGGGCCTGAGAGTCGTGTTCTTGTTTTCTTTTATGAATTTGCAGTAAGCCTGCTCATTAATTGTGTTTATAATGTTAAATTTAGCACCTTTCCTTGGCTCATCAAATATTTCCTTAATGAACTGTCAGCTCACCCCATCTCAATTGTAATGACTTTTGAATTGAGTTTCGTCTTGACTACTGGGGTTTTCAGAATTCTATGCTGACAGAGAATACAGAAAAAGAATTTTTTTCATTGTATTTGAAGAAAGACATAGTCATTCATCTGCCACCTTCCCAGGAGCTGACCATCTAAGCTCAGTGCTGAGACCTTTGCCCCCATTCACCCGTACACATGTACAGCAGCTCCATGAAATGAGTACCTCAACTGGGAAGGAACATTGTACTGACCCAACCGTGCAGTGCTCCCTTGCCTGCAGTCACCCTGTCCCAAGGCTCCTTCCCCCGCCAAAAGAGAGTTGTTGGGATCCACACCCAGCATCACCCAGGCCCAGAACCCAAAGCCCATAACCTGTACAGTTTTTTATTTTTTTTTATGTCATTCAATGTGTGAATGCTTCGGCTACATGTGTGTATGTGCGCCACATGCGTGCCTGGTGTCTGAAGAGGCCAAAGGAGGACATTAGATTCCCCAAAATTGTTTAACAGGAGAATGTGAGTCATCACGTGGATGCTGGGAATAGAATCTGGGTCCTCAGAGAGAGTAACAAGTGCTCTAATGGCTGAATTACCTCTCTGAGCCCCAAACTCTATATGCTATCCCTGAAGATGCTTAGCTAGTCTACAAAGCTCCATGGGGGACTTGATGCCGATCCTCAAGGTTTCAAACTGTCAGTGGAGAGGATGCCAGGACTGGTGGTACTGAGAACACAGAGGAAGCTCCTTAGTACAGGAGGTCCTGTGGAGAGCAAGATTGGGAAAGCAGCCTGGACCGGATAAGGGATGGATTGGGCTCTTGAGGCAGGTAGAGGTGTCATGGTGCTGAGGACAGTTGAACCAACCCCATGAACTGTCCAGCTGGGGATTCTTCATCTATATAATAACTACAGCATTGTTTCAAATCTTGTTTAAAGACCCATGATGATTGTACAAAGAACACTAATTGAGACTAGGCAGCTCTGAAGAATAGGAAGTAAGTCCTAAATGCTGTGTATCTCCCTGAAGTATAAAATTGGCATGCATACACAGCCCCATACATTCTCTGCAACATCCTGATGCCACACTGTGCAGCTCCAAGGTGCGTTCTTGTGAGTGCTAGTGCGTGCATACTGTTGAGACGCATACTCACAGAGCCAGGCCTGAGGCTCCAGCGCTTTTGTTTATGGCTCTGAACTCAGGCAAGCCGTTTTGAGGAGGAACATAACTGGATGCAGCCAAAAGCATGGAGGTGTGTGATTTAATTACAGAGCTGTGGGAATCTGGCTCGTTTCTTTCCATTCCGTGTGAGTGACACCGTCACTCTACACAGCCACTTGCAGAAACTCGCAGGGAAAAAGCACAGGGGACACTTGTTTGCCCCATCCTGGATTGTGAGCCCTGATCACATTCAAATACCCATAGCTACTGGAGAATACGTCATTGCTTCCCAGTTCAGAGAAGCTCATTCCTTCTAAGCACCCAGGACGACATTGGGCAGATCTGGGTGTTTGGCGTCAGACCACCACTATTCTTTGAAGTCCCATCATGACCAGTGAGGTGGCCACATGATCACAAGTTCACCATTCTGCTTGGCACCATGGCAGACCAAGAACACATGATTTGGGGAAATGAGATGGGCAGATTTTTTGGACCATCTCATATGCACAGTGTTGGGAGGGCTGGAGAAGATGCTGACCTCAGGCCTCTCCTCATAGAAACAGCTGACAACTGCTCCACAGTGTTCCAGCTATGGGTGTTCCCTGCAATAACAGGGAGTTTAAAATAGCACCCTTGCCTCCCCCTCACTCCCCCAGTGAAGGGCGGCAGGCCCACAGCCACCAGGCTTCCTGCAGGAGCAGCTCTCCAAGAAAATAAACAGCATGTGTTCATCATTCAAATGAGGCTTAATTAATGCAGAACTCGCCCCCGAACTTTCCAAGACACCCATGGTAATGAGCTCCCAGCTCTCCTCCCTCCAGCTTGTGATGTCAAGCTGAAAATCTGCGCGTGACAGGGATGAACTGTTCTGAGGACTGGACTGTGGTTTGACTCTGTGGTTTCGTGGCCTGCTGCAGTGTCTCAACCCCAAAGCCTGTATTCTACCCTCCTTCCAGGGGTAAAGATGGTGGAGTTGGTGGCTTGCTCCCCAGAGAGTTTCCAGGGTACAGAAGAGGCTCAACTCAAGGGACTTGGAGGTAGGTTGTCTCTAATTTATATACTTGAAGCAACCCCAGCCCTTATTCCAGGCAAAACATTTCATAAATAGTACAGCAAGAGATGCTGAGTCACCCCTATCCTTTATCCATAGCCTCTAGGCCTTGCTCTCAAGAACCAAGGAGAAAGAGAGGACTCACCCTCCAGAGTCCTGAAGGGAGCAAGGACATGGCTGGGGTTTAAGCAAGGCAGAATGGAAAGCGAAGGGTGAAACTGGAATGGAAAGAAACCTGTCCTCTGGGGTCTAGCCCACATCTCCTGATGACCTAGCATCAGAAACGTCCATGCAACTGATCCAGCTAACGTTTCCTACAAAGACAGTGTGTGTTTTCCTAAAGACAACACACAAGGTTGACGACATAGCTCATCAGTTAGGAACATGTTCCAATCTTGCAGGGGACCTAGGTTCTAGTCCTAGGACCCACTTTAGATAGCTCACAGCTGCCTGTAAATTCAGCTCTCAGGGATGTGATGGCCTCTTCTGGCCTCCAAGAGCCCTGCACTTAGGACGCATGTGTGCGCACGCGCACACACACACACACACACACACACACACAGTGCATGGCCTTGAACAGTTATATTATCCTCTCTCTCTTCCTTAAGCCCACACAATGTAACTCAAAAACCATCTGAGAACTTTATTTACAAAAAAAGAAAATCCCCTGAGAGAAACAAGCAGGAGCTGGAGAGCTGGCTCAGTCATTAAGAGCACTGACTGCTCTTGCAGAGGACCCAAGTTCAACTCCCAGCATCCACCCAGCAGCTCACAACCATCTGTAACTCTAGATGCACTCCTCTGATATCTAAGGGTACTCTGTATACATGTAGTGCACATGCATACGTGCAGACAAAACACTATACGTATAAAATAATAAAATACATCTAAAAGTATTTTAAAGAGAAACAAATAAATTAGATAATTATATTTTTACCTAATTTTAAAACTTTGCTGTAATTTATACCTTTTGAACAATGGTGCCTAAAAAGCCACAGAATTATGTATAAGATGCTCTCTAGATGTCCATATTCACCTCCGAAACATTGACTGTCACCTTCTCTAGGTAATAAACTCACTGGCTTTGCTTCACTCTGATTCTTGCTGGTTTCTTTTTCCTGTGGTGTAGTTAGGGACCCAGCTTGGCCTGAGTGGAGGTCCCAGAGTGGGAGGGGAATTTCTCAAGCTCTGGTGACAATGTCCTCTTTGGTCTCCCTACCACTGCTGACAAAAGGACAACGTTGTCCCCAGAGCTCCCATAGACTTGAGGTGCTGGTCCAACAATCCAGCCTCTTGAATTCCCCACCTGTGAGGTAAAGGGGAGGTACCCATTCACCTGCCTCAAAGCACCTGAGAGAAGGTGGGCTGGGCACTGTGGACAGTCAGAAGCATCTGCAGAATAAGACATCTTCTCTGGGTCCTGAGAACATCCATGACCTCCAGTCCACAGAGGAGATGAGGGCATCCTCCACCGTTATAGCCTCACCGGAAGCAAAAGGGAGGACAGAGGAGGCTAACACTACCATCCTCTCCCAGTCCCCCGTATTGCTTACATAAGAGGCACGCCACTTGTGGATCCAGCATATGAAGCATCAGGAACTGGACAGAGAACGCATCCCATTGGGAATTCGATGACCAGAATTTAAATCCCCAGCACACTGGCAGGATCTCTGCCTGGGAGCCTCACTCCTTCCCATGTGGGCTCTGCCAGCAGGAAGGCTTCCATTCTCTGCTGTCTTCCAATCACCCCATACAGGGCAATAATGCAGCCCCTGCCCCCTTCAGTCTTTCATTTCCTTACTAATCAATAGCCATGGGCTACATGCAGAGACCCCTGCCTTAAAGGAAAGCATGAGAACACAGGGTGTATGCAGATCCGGGCTAATCCCATGATGTTTCCATGATGTCAGAGCCATGGTCTCCAGGACTGCACCTGGACCCATTCTCTGTGATTTAACACTTTAACCAGACAGGACAGGGAGGGCTCAGGAGAAGGTCTCAAGGACAGAGAGCATCCCAACAATTCCCCAGGAGGGAAGTGGTCCTCCTGCCGCAACCCTTTCCACTCTTCCATCCACTTTAGCCTGTGATTCATGAATGAAATTAACAGAAACCAACCAAGCATGGCCATGCCTACGGTGCTATGTCCAACAACAGATGTTTCCTACAGTGAGCAACCCTGACCCAGAAACACACCCGCTCATCAGCACTAATATCACTACGCATCGCTTGCATCAAGACTGATGGTGGCACTGGGAAAGGCAGCTGGGCGAAGGCTATGCCTAAACTGGTCTTGCCCCACTATACATCCCAAAGACAGTCATTGATCTGTTTCCTCCATGGGGAAACTGAGGAATGTCTCTAGTTTAAGAAGTGGATCTTAGCTTTGACATCTATGGCTGTGTGAGTGAGTGTCTGAGGTGGTCCAAAGGCCCTGGGGAATGCTGGGACAGGGAAGACACTTTTCATCCTAGACTCACCAGGGTTCCCCCAAGTTTTGACAGCTTAATGCAACTTGCCTGTTTGCTTGATGCTGTCCTGGTCAGTCCAACAGAGGGACAGCGCCTCTGCGTCTGCATCCAGTGGAGTCCATCCTTTACCCTCCTTCCTCCTTCCACACCAGATGCACATAGTGAAAGATGTCATAGAGTTAAGAATTCTAGAACCTCCGAATGAGGAAAAACATATGGTGCTTGCCCAGTTTGCTTAGGACGGGCTCTCCCACTCCACGCCCTTCAATACTTAAAGAACCAGATACCAAATGACCCCACACAGGAGCCCTAGAAAATACCCAAATTTCCAGGGAATTCTGGAAATCCTGCTAACTCCACCCTCTTTCTTGTTGTGACCTAACACACGAACACACATACACACACAAACACACACATGGATGCACACAGAAACCACACACACATACACACACACACAATTTCACCCCGTGCAAAGCCCCCATCAGAAGAGAAAGCAGGTAGCTAGGGTTCAGAGCCGCACAGTGGACAGAAGTCAGCCTGAGCACGTGGACACTGCGTCCATAGAACTCAGAGAGAATGCCTCAGAGGACACCTGCCTCCGTGTTTACTGCAGTACCATTGACAGCCACGATGTGGAGTCAGCCTGGGCATCTGTCACTAGTGTATTAGTAAGATGTGGTATATACACACAATGGAGTTATACTCAGTCATAAAAAGAATGGAATTGTGCCGTTGGTAGGAAAAATGGATACAGCTGGAGACCACCATATTAAGCAAAATAAGCCAGATACAGAGAAGCAAATACCACACTTGTCTCACTTGTGGATCCTAAGACTTCTTTACAGAATCTTTATGGATTCTTTACATGTCCATAAAACCATCTCTATCCATGATGCCGTGAAGGCAGACAGAGGCTTGGAGAAGGAGACTAGAGGGGGACACAGAGCAGGTGGGGTGGGCACAGGATACACTTACAGGCAGTTTTCTTCCTGCAGTCCAGCACTGTAGATAACACAAAGACAACAATAAAAATGGAAGAGAAAGAGAGGCTACAACTCCAGAGTTAGAGACACACTTATGAGGGTGAGGACCACCGATCCCATTCCAAACACACCAAGAGCCATGCTCCCCAGGCCTGGAGTGGCTTAGGTACCACTCCTTTGCAGTGTAAAAACATATGCTTAATCAAATAGGAGTGTTTGAAATACACTACAGAGGCCGGGGGGACAGCTCCACTTCTGTGGAAGTGTGGAGACTGAGGTTCAAACCCCCAGAAACTCACATAAATTTGGGGAGGGCATAGAGGCTGCCTATATAATTAAAGCCTGGGAAGGCAGGGGCGGGGAAAGCAGATAACAAAGTGGCAAGCAGACCTAGTATCGGTGAGCTCTGGGTTTAACTAAAGACCTTGCTTCAAATAATCTGGTGGAAAAGCAAGACATCACACACACAAAACAATACACATTCAAACACATGAGTTCACATGCATGCCACACACACACACAAATGAAAAAATAAAACACATAAGTAGAAACCACAATTAGGCATTAAGAGAAACAGGTTGATGGAAATGCCCTGATTTATTTTTAAGTGGCACTGGAAACGAAACCCAGAGTCTTGTGCAGCTAAGCACGCTCCTTGAATCCCCACTGGGTGCTCACTGACCTATAAAAAGGGCAGGTGGTCTTCTCGAATTGAAGAGACTTGGCTGGGTCCAGGTCGGAGGTGGGTGCACCTCTTGCGGGTGTATACTTACCAAGGCACTGTCCCTCTGGCCGGCGCTAGAGGGCGCACATGGCCGGGAGCCCGTCCCTGAAGTCGCTACTCTCCACTGGTCCAGGTATGGAACCCCTCCCTGCTGCTCTAAACCAGGAAGGTAGGAGCTGAGTCTGAAACAACTCTGCAACCTGTCCAGGTGAAGGAACGCTGCCTGCTCCCTCCCCTGCCACCCCAGACATTGAGGGAGAGGCTGGAGGAAGGCTTTCCTTGTGCACCCTGGAAGAGACCACAACTCTTAACGGAACTTTTTTCAGTGCACAGTGGAAACCGAGTCAAGTCTTAGAGATCTTGATGGCAACTTTTGCTTTGGGAACAATGGCTAGGAGTGGAGGTTTGCATCTCTTGAAGATGCTTTAAGAGTCAGACATCCCCGAAGGTGAATCTCTGCTACATCCTTTGCTGTATGGGTTTGAACNCAGACCCTTAGTTACCACAAACCCAAAAGCTAAGAATGTCACATCTTGGGCCTATAGGAAAGCTTCCCCCATCTTGCTGTAAGCACCTCTCTGATATACCCACCAATGTATTTTAAACTTGCCTTGATTTATGACTTTCTTTGTTCAGTAAAACTATAAAAACTGCATGAGACAGCTGTCGCATCAGAACACAGAATCTGGGGTAACCTAAATCTGTAGTCCTGGGTCTATGATCATTCAGAATGGCTCCAGAATAAATTATCTCTAGTCCCTTAAGGTGAGAGCTGGCTTTTGTGTTTACAGTCTCTAGGGGGCATTCCACATTCAAACCGGAACAGGATGGAAGACTCCAGAGGGAGGGGGAAGGGAGACCTGCCTCTGCTGTCTTAGCCTCCTGAAAGCTACGCGGCCACAAGGTTCCATTGACTTACATTTGCCTTTGCCTCTGTTGTATTTAATAATAAGATGCGATGAAGCAATTATTTTTATCATGGAGAAGAAGTGTGGAAGGAGGGAGGGCAGGAAGGAAGGAGAGGAGGGAGAAATCTCAGAGAAGGTAAATCCAGTTATCAAAAGTGAGGTAGCCCTGTGGTTGCCCTAAGTTCACACTCACCCTTGATTCAGGAGAGTAGCTTCCTTCTGCTTTGTAAGACCCACCCATTCTCTGCCCCCACCCCGGACTAAAGACCAAGAGTCTGAAGGGCAGACCTTGGAGGCCAGACTCCTAGACCGGTGGGAAGGTAATGAACCAGCAGTAGTAATCAGCCACTAATGGGAACGCCAATAGCCTCTCTGACACCCTGTCGAACAAACACAGAGAGAAAGACTAGAATTCTCTCCCTGTGAAATCCGAAAGGCTAGGAGCCATACTCTGCATCACAGCCCCCACCACCCTGCCCGCGTCTTCACACAAATACAGAAATGCCCAGCATCACCGGGAATGGTCCACACCAAAGCTCAGAGCCCTCTAGGCTGAGCATTGCACTGGGTGGGGTTGGGGGTCAGGAGTCAAGGGGACTGAAGGCATTTCTGAAATGATCAGATTGTCCCTCTGCATCCCATGGTGCTTATTTAGACATTTAAAAAGGAAATAATGGGACATTTTCCACCCACTAAGTGGCTAATGGTCCTGCTAATCACAGGTCTCCTTGGAAGTATTTTGTCAATGGCTGGTGTGAGCAGCCCAGACTGGACTTGGGGCTTCAAAGCCAGACTTCTGCAGACATTTTTTATAACTCAATGTCAGGGACCTGGTGCTCCCCCAGTCTGCCTTCAGAGACTCAACGCCAGCAGACACGTCATTACCAGCCACCAAATGTGACACATTTCCACTGTCACCACCCTTTATCAGGTCCCCACCATCACAGCTCCCCCTTCTCATCCCCACTCAGAGGCAAACTCCATCCCCTGTCCCCAAGAAATCTCTTGTGTGAGGTCTGTTGCATGGTGTGAGCCTCTCAGCATTCCTCGGCCCCCATCCACGAAGGTGCTCTTCCATCTGGAAACCCTAACACTCAGACTTTTCAAAGCAGGAACTGGAGGGGAGAGAACTTGGGACTGTATTTATCAACCCACATTATATGCATATGTAAAATTCTCAAACAATAATAAAAGAGATTAAAAAAAAACTCATTCAAAGTGGCCAATTGCCTCCTTTGGTAAATGGTTTTGTTCCAGGCTGGTGAGATGGCTCTGTAGGTCAAGGCCCTCGCTGCCAGGCCTGAGAACCCAAATTATTGAAGCTCCCACATTGTCAAGGGAGTGAACCGACTCCCAAAAGTTTTTGTCTGATCTTCACACATGTGCTGTGGCTGGCATGCGCACGTGCGTG
>JAQHUG010000116.1:4399307-4413704 GCA_028555095.1 Dicrostonyx torquatus | reverse complement strand
GACAAGTACCTCTAAACTCTAGCATTGGGGCAAGAATTGCATGCCATCCTACACCTGCAGGGGGCTCGGAGGGCACCTGTAGAGACATGTGCCTGTAACACACACACACACACACACACACACACACACACAGCTCCAGAGTGGTATCTGCTCAGGAAGAGAAATGCTTACTTTTCATTGCTCTGAATAATGACTTTGTGTGGCTAATCAGCCTGAACTCTGTTCTATTGTTTGTCTGCTGTTAGATCTAACTGTTGATCTAATTACCAAAGTCTAGAATTAGACTCTCACCCTGAGCTGCTCTAACAATCTATCTCCTTCTAAAGGAAAGCATCCTGAGACTGAGAGAATCCCAGCAGCCTCAAGTTACCATGAGCTCCAACAGCAGGTAGCAGAGGAAATCTTATTTTTTCCCCCAAGCCCTAACTAATTATGGAATGTCATCACAGCCCGATTAGTATTTACCCAACAACGTGCTGATTCCTGATCTAGCCAGAAGCTTAACTGCCATTTAAATGGAGCACAATATTTAAATCTTAATTTCATTACCTCCTGGTAATAATCTTACAATTATATATCTAAAGTATCACTCGGAATACATTTGCATGTGTAAGGAATCTGTCCTCATTGTTTCTCCATGACACACATGGTTGTCGGTTTGACTTCTGGACCAGAACTGAGTATCCCTAAATGGAGAAAGAGATGATATAATGTGTTCCTGCATCGAAGCCTGCTGGGTGTGGGAGAGAAACACGAGACAGACAATGAAAGGGCAGCTGGACAAAGAGGAATGCCACATCCATCACCTGTGCGGCATGAGTCGCCTTTCTGTAGTTTAATGAGGCCCATTGTTTCTGTTGCCACGCCAGTCAATATAACAAAAATCACCTCAGAATTCCCCAAAGTTCAACAATAATTGTCACAGAGGGGGTGCAGGGATTGTCAGCCGCCGCAAAACTCTCAGGCTGCATGGCCTCGGTGACTATATCCTGACCATGTTATTTCTCTATATTTGGCTATGCTACTTCTCTAGGGCAGCATTCTCTAAGCAGCGGAGATTGTGTAGGCGTCTCAGCAAGAGTGTGCGCATGTGCAGAAACAATGCGCTCAGCATCAAGAGTGTGCGCATGTGCAGAAACAATGCTCTCAGCATCCAGGAGTCCAGTTTACAGGGTGTTTCTGGTTTGCCCCTTCGCTGGAAATACACTAAGATCATAGATTTTGAGCTCTTCAACTCTAGAGAGTCCGATGACTAGCCCTGAGCAGAACCTGCGGTGGCAGGTAGGCAGACGACTCCCAGGATTGCCCAAGCCACCATGGCTCCACTACGGAACCAATCCCTGTTTGCGTGAAAACCCCGCACCTTGTTGCCTCCGAGGGGTCCTTGGACAATTGACAGTGTCTCCTGTGCCTCTGCCCTGACAATCCTTAAAGGCTTTGCTATGTCTCCTCTCCTTCTGGGGCATTCTATCCCCTAGACATCCTCTAGCTTACCCACTCCGTCTGCTCAGCTGCCAATTTACCAATATCCTGTCGATAACAGTCTCTGCCTGGCACTGGCTTCACCTCTCTGTTACTTGGCTTTTCTCTGTAACTCTTTCCCTTCTACAGTTATGTGTTTATTGTCTTTCTGTGTTCAGTGAATATTTGTTGGATCAGACAGTATGCCTCAGACCTATAATCCCAGCTCTTGGAATAACGGGACAGGAAAGTTATGAGTCTAGGAGAGTTTAGGATACACATGGGGATTCTGCTCCAAAAGAATTACAAACTGTTATCTATTTGGAAAAATTGATATCTTTAGAACAAAGAGTGAATGCACACCAATAGCAACATCACCGCTATCACTCCCATTATCATCAGCACATCACCATCATCATCATCGATCCATCATCACCATCATGACCAGTCATCATCAATAGCACCATCATCATCACCACTACCGCCATCATCACCATCATCATTTCCAGATGGAAGGTGCCAACAGAGTGCCCGAGACAAAAATAATGACATGAAGAGAATAGTACTTCCCATAAGCTTGTAAGCAAAGGTACCGTGTGGAATCATCATTACCACCAATGAATTGAGTCTGTACACTTGAACAAGGCAGACGCAAAGCTTCTGAGTGTGTGTGAGCCCAGGCTGTGTACGGATGAACTCATTGTGAGAAAACACTGAGAGCCAGATTTAAAATACCCATAAGGGTGCCTCAGAATCACCTGGAAACTCTAGTTGCAGAGATTTGGCACCCACTTCTGGTCCCACAGGCACTTGTACACACATGGAATGTACACACACACACACACACACACACACACACACACACACACACACATGTCCACATACACATGAGTGCTATAACAGTGTGTCCTGCTCATAACATCTTGTGTCCCTCTTCCCAAATTCTAGAAAAAAAATCTGTCCCTACTGTGTGCTGCCCTGAAGCTGCCCCAACAGACACAGAGAGCTTGGCCATGTAGCTTTGACTGTTCTCTATATTCTGTAGAGTCCACATCTAACACTTCAGCCTAAGAAGAGTCCAAGGCTGGGAACTGATGGCTAAGGCACAGACTTCAATCCAAGACATCAAGTTCTCTATATCAGTGCCATAAGCAAGCAGCATTGAAACTCTTGATTTCCAAAGAAATGGAAGTCAGCCAGACATGACTCAGTGTGTGACTATCTCTCAGTCACTTCCTTTCTTATGGGTTCAATCGTTTCTTCTGTTCTTCTTCATCTTTATCTCTTTTCCCTGTGCTGGGAATTTCACTCAACTCATATCACTGAGCTATGTGCTATGTGCCCCACGCTCTTCTCTCTTCTATATTGAAGCAGATTCTTACTTACTTGCCCAGGCTGATCTTGAACTCATTCAGTATATTTACTACATGAGCCTTGAACTTGAGGTCCTTCTGTCTTCGCTTCCTAAGTAGCTGAGATGACAGGCTTGAGCCACCCAGCCTAGATGGATCATTTCTTTATTTACTTATTTCTTGATCATCTTTCTAATTTTAAAATTATGTGTGTGTGATGTATGAAATGTATATGTTCTCACGTGTGTGAATACATGCATTGGTATGCAAGCACCCACAGGCCAGAAGTCAATATCGGTTGTCTTCTGTCAGTCACAGCCTTGTTGGTTGGGGCAGGTTCTCTCACAGGACCTGGGGCTCGCTGAGGCAGCTGAACTCAGTTCCTCATGCTGTGTGACAGGCATGGAACCAACTGAGTGATCTCCTCAGCTCTCATTCCTGCTCCATAGCTTTGACATTCCTTTAACCTCATAATTGTGTGTGTGTGTGTGTGTGTGTGTGTGTGTGTGTGTGTGTGTGTAACGCCCAGACCTGGTGTCATGGTTATTTTTGGTTGCCAACTTGTCTACATCTGGAACTATCTGAAACCCAAGCAGCTGGGTACACCTGTGAGGAATTTTTTTTCTTAATTATATCATTTAAAGTGTGAAGACCCACTTGGAATTCATATCTTTAAGGTGGAAAGATACACCCTTAATTCAGATCTTGAAGATCCACCTTTAATCTGGGCCACACCTTCTGCTGGCAGCCTATATAATAAGGGATGTGGGAACACCCAAGCCATTGTAGGTGACACCATTCTCTGGACTGAGGTCCTTCTGAACTATACAAATGGGAAAGGCAAGCTGAATGCTAAGCACGCATGCATTCACGTCTCTCTGCTATTGACTGTGGATGTGACAGCTGCTCCAGGTTCCTGCCTTGACGTCTCCATAATGACAGACTATAACCCAGGATGGTGAGCTAAAAATAAACCCCTTTGTCCCCTACATTGATTTTTGTCAGGGTGTCTTATCACAGCAGCAGAAGTGAGACTATGATGACTACATTGGGATTCACGGAGATGTGATGGAGACCCACAGGGGACTGTGATGGGAAAGGACAGCGTGTACCCAGGGATGTACCACAAAGGGAGGCAACCCCAGCCTGTGCTCTACATCTCTACTGGCCTTGTTACTGCATTCTGGGAGTCAGTTTCCACTGGAGGAAGCCACATTAAAACAACAGGTGATTCCTAAGTGGGAAATACAAAGTACCATGGGCTCTGTCAGTCAGCCAAGGGAAACTGGGGAAGTAAAGGAGAAACGTCAGATCAAAAGCAAGTTAAGCCACCAAAAGGACCATGGGTCCTCTGCACCCAGAGTCCAAATCTATGTACTCGGCCAGCCACAGATTAGACATAGTCAGAGAGAAGTTATCTGTTCAAAGCACATAGATTTTTCTCACCAAACAAGACAGTCCAGCAACCACTGAGAGCACACTAACATTCTATCATGTAGCGTGTGTAATGAAGAAGCGATCGCAAACATGCAGGAGGGTGTGTGTATATTCTATGTAAATCCTCCTGGGATCTCGTCCATCTCCTCAGTGACACTGCAACCACACACACCCCAAAGAGACTGAGCTGCAGATGTAATATTGTCAAATGGGCAGAAAATCACCAAGCCTACACTTCTGAAAGAGCACCCACCTGTGTGTTTACAAAGCACTTTGGTATGATATCCGAAACCCTGCCTTCCTTGAGTTCCTGGGTCTAAGGATAGGCTGGTCTTCAACAGGAAATGACCAAGTTGTGTCTCATAACCCCCAAGCCCCACAGTGAAAGCCTAAGACAGACTAGAGGTCTATCATAAGACAGGAAGCCTGCTCGGTGCTCTGAGCTGATGCCATGATTGTTGCTTTGAACTGGGAAGATGACTTCCCCTAAGGGAGTCATTATTTTCCATCGAGAAAGTGGTAGTTTCCTGTCTGCTGGAGCCACGGAGGCATCTAGAAATGCCAGAGACCAAATAGGATATCCCTGTGCTCCTGTTTTCCGTCTAGAAATATCTAAAAAGCAAAGCAAGAATGCTGCATCGCCTGTCATAATTGTATAAAACCAGCAAGAAATGAGCAGGCACTAAAGATTTCAACACCAAATCAATCTACAAAACAGTATTTGTGTTTGCCCTCAGGCATTTAAAAAAATCTAAACAGAAAAGTTCTTCCTTTGACCCATCTCATTTCATGCTTTCTTCCTTTTCATTTTGGGGGAGATTTTACCAAACCGGGTACATCTACTCTGAGGTCTTAGTAGCATACTGGTCTGTGACTCACCACTCCTAGAAAGCTGTTAGTGGGAAGCAATTACCCCAAATGGACCTGTGTACCCAGGAGAGCCCTGGGGCTCATTTGCTGCCAGCATTTTCGAAGCAAGAACAACACAACTCCAAGTCTCCAGAAGCCAGCATCTGTACCCAGTTTCTTAACTGATGTCTTCAGGGCCCAATAAAAGATCAGAGGTGACGTGAGGCATTGCCAAGGCATTACCAGGAGAAGTCCTCATTCATCTTGAAGGAAACGGGGGCAGTTGCAGGATTCTCAAGGCCCTCAGGCAACAAATAACTCACTTGGAAGAGCTGTAGACTAAAAGAATGATCCCCACCAACACAAAAGACCAACACATCTTTCAAGTCCCAGAAGGTTTTTAGATTTGGAGTTTTGTTTTGTTTTGTTAGATAAAGGTTTAAGGGCTGGAGAGATGACCTAACAGTTAAGAGCACTTTTAGTCCTTGCTGAGGACGTGGGCTCAGTTCCCAGCGTCTACTTTGGGTGGCTTTCAACTGCCTGTAATGCCAGCTCCAGGGGATCTGAAGGCTCCATGTGGCCTCCACAGGTACTGTACTCATATGCACAACCACACACACACACACACACACACAAACATATTTTAAAAATAAAGTATTTTTAAGTAAAGCCTTTCTAGAGAACATTTTCTTTTCATGCCCATGTAGTGCTGAATCAAGGCTGTTAAACTCTCTGAAAAGAAAAAAAAAACACACTTCTATAAATATAACCCATGACATGAGTACCAAAACTCAATAGAGAGCACACAACCAAAACAATACAACAATTGAAGAATGTTCAAATGTTTATTTCCATGTTAAAAATGGTGAGTTACCCTGTGGTTAGAATATACCTTTATGCTGAAAAATGAAGTCACTTTATTTCTGAAATATTTCCAGTAAAGGGGGGGAGGGAAAAATTCAGAAAGTAATGAAGAGTAAGATCAAAATGTTCTGGAAGAGTCCATCAACAATCCCAGCATGAGCCACAATGTTCTTTCCAGGTCAGAATTCCTAACTGGGTGTATTTGTCAATGTCAGGCCCCAATGCTTTTCCCATCATCCATTTAAATATTGTTGAGCTGGATGTCTGTACACTTAAAGGCTAAAGATTCACATGCTTTTATTTTTAAATGTATTAATTCCAATACACCGTTCACAGTTTCATTATATTGCCTATATTACATACAAAAATATCTGCTGTCTGTATTTCAGCAAAACTTTGTCCCACCATCCACCCTCTATGTGACAGATGAGATGTATTACATTATACAAATATGGTTTTGATGGAGGAGAAAGGTGCAGTTCATAAACCATCTATGGCATCATTTACAGAGACCTGGATGGAGAAACGTGACTCTCTTAAGATGACCAGAGTAGAAAACCCAATGGGCTGAAGATAGGATCTGGAAATACTGCCTGTGGTCACTGTAGGGGACCAGGGGAGTCCTCATTGATAGACACAGCTTCACTGTGGTGTCAACCCTTTCTTTTTAACTCTCTTTCTCCTTTCTCTCTCTCTTTCTGTATGTGTGTGTGTGTGTATGCTCACGCATGAACGCATGGAATCATGCGAACAGACCCTCAGATGATACTCCTCAGGCATCACCCACCTTTGTATTGAGACAGGGTCTCTAACTGTGATCTGGAACTTGCCTAGTAAGCAAGGCTGGCTAAAAAGGAAGCCTCAGGTGCCTGTCTGTCCCCACCTCTCTCATGCTGGGATTATAAGCATACACTACTACACCTGGATTTTTGCGTGGGTTCTGTAGGGCGGGGGTCGAATTCCAGCCCTCGGGCTTATGCAGCAAACTTTACAGACTGAATTCTTTCTTTCTCTCTCTCCAGCCCCAAAAAGAGTGAGACAGAAAAATGTTGATCAGAATACCCAAAGGGGACTTCCTAAACCTTAAATGAGTTACAAATTACTTCCATCCATAGGTGTGGCCAAGGGGCAAATTAAAATCAATGCATGCCTTGGTTGTATTCATGTCTATAAATAGAAACATTCTGCCCAGACAGCTAAGAATTGCCACAGTCTGGGACTGTACCCTGACATGCATGCCAGACAGACAGTTTTCTAACATTAGTTAGATGCTGCTTTCTGGCCAAAGCTCCCACTGTATTTACAAGTCTCCCAAACCCAGCACACCTGCCATTCAGCTCCAGTTCTTTGGTGTGGCACCTGCCTCTCGAGTCCCTATGCTTTCATCCCAAAAGCACCACATGCGGATCTTGAAGACAGTAACACCATTGTCTGAATGTCCTGGGTCACACTACCTTTGTCCATCCCGTGTCTCAACCTTCCCCTGTGTGGCCAGAACGTATAGCCTGTTGCTCTCTCCTGACTCCCCCCAGGATGAATTTGAGCATAAACATCATTCTTGTGGCAGAACAAGGGACTTGATAAAGTATGCCTGACTAGGTTAGATAATCATAAATACATATGAAATTAATATATCAAGAGTTATAATTTGGATATCTCAACCATGAAAACTGCAGTCCAGGCCAATTCATGGCCCTGGGAAATTGGATTTTAAGGCTCGATGCTTTATGCCATCTCGCCCATTCTAGTTCAGGTTTTTTAGGGGCTAGCACAAACATCATAGCTGACTTGGTAGAAAATCAGGTGAGATAACCACAGTTTATGAGCCGCAGGAGATATTTAGAGCATAAGATGCTGCCAGGACACTGTGATGCTAAATCCTGCCCAAACCGAATCTGAGAATGACTGACAGGCTCTTTTGATTCCCACCAAGCACCAAGCGACTGAGTCCGTGACTCCTTGGTATTCACACACACACACACAGAGATGTGGACACATGTGTTCATGTTGTGTCTGTATGTACAAAACTGTGTGACACATGTTAAAAGGGTTGTCTCCCTCAGAACCTGCACTTGGCTTTGATTTGAAGTGGTGGTGTCCTAACACAAAGACACACTGAAATGTGCACTGAGGCCAATTCACTGAGTGTCTAAGAGGCCTAAGGAGGCATCTTCAGAACCATGGCCAGCTCCTCCCCGCCCACTTCCAGTCTGTCAATCACAGGAAGTCCTTACTTGTGCTGCCCAAGCTAATTTCCTGCGAAGCTACAGGGAAGCCCAAGGCTCCAGCTAATCAATAGCAGGCAGCCTACTTTGTCCGTCCTTGCTTCCAGGTAGGTACCTCACTATTGGTTCCCTCTGTTCCTGTGATGGGAGATAGGATCGAAAACGGCTCACACAAAGAGCTGCACTTATCTGGAACTCCGCTGCCCTGCCCAAGAGGTTTGGGGCTACCCACCCCCACCACAACCTTTCTGGAAGCAGGCACCTAACTAGAGCGCTCTAAGCAGCAGCAGATGTGAGCCAAGCTTGTGCAATACCTTCATCTCCTAGCTTCATTCTCTAGGCAAAGGTTTTGGGGACCCCAGCAGTTTCAGTTCTTAGAAGCCATTCTAAACACAGAAGCAAGCGAGCACAGTTCTGGAGGCTGAAGCACACAGCCTGCATGCCCAAGCCTGTTTGTCAACACGCTGCAGTGCGGGGAGTGGGAGAGGCAGGGGGAAGGTCTTAGATGTCCGGTCATGGCTACGGGAAGGAAGGCTGCTGTATTTCCAGCCTGGACATATACAAAATGAGAGCAGAGGGATGAGAAAAGATCTCCTCTGAGAGGCTCAGACATCAGCCTTTGACATCAGTGGCCTCCTGCTTGTGCTTCCTGCTTGGAGCCTTTGAAAATCCCATTGTTGAGAGCTGGCAATGGCACGGTTAGTTCACAATGAGGCATACTAGTCAAATGTCTGATTTTCTAGTTACATCATTGTGATAAACAAAAATCTCACATTTTGCCAAGCCAAACTCTCTGCCTTTTTTGAGACTATTCATGAAGCTTATAAATATCACTTTTATTGAAAATTATGCAAAAATCTTTTTTCTCTTGCAACTCTGATTTAATACCATAGTTTGTAACAGCTGATTCTTGGGCTCTGGGACATTCATGTATAGTTATGGATTTGGAAAAACCATTGCTTTCTCTACCAAAAGATGCCTGAGATGGTTTCTTCTCTGCCAAAGTGACAAATGAGGGTGGTTTTTCTTTCAGTTCTTGTATGGATGGACGACTTCTATATATTGCTAACTTGAAACATTGGTTTGTTTGTTTCATTTTGTTTTAATCTGCAAAGTCGAGAGTTGAATATGAAGTTGTTTCTTCATGTCTTTGCTGTGTAGATCAATCCTGCTTTTTTAAAGATTTGGTTTTTTTAAGTTATGTGTATTTGTGTCTGTGTGTTTGCACGTGAGTGCAGTACCCACAGAGGCCAGAAGAGGGCATCAGATCCCATGGAGCTGGAGTTGCGAGCCACTATTTGGGTGCTGTGATCTGAACTCCAGGTCCTGTAAAAGAGCAGCAAGTGCCCATAACCACCAAGCCATCTCTCCATCCCTTCAATCCTGCCTTTTATTTTAGTTTGAATAATACAGTGTTGAGCACAAAGGAGTTATATCCATACTGTGATGTTGGAGTCTCTCTGCCCTCAGAACTGCACCCCCAGGAGATCTGCAAATAACTAACAAGCCGACAATGAAAACAGGTGTTTGTGACACAGCTTTCTCCAAATTTGCTAAACTTCATGTGGAGGAAAAAAAGTTCTCTCTTCTGTGTCTTCAGTGAGACCTCTGCCACTGAGATATGTAAGAATGTCCAATGGTAAGAAGAAGGACACAAAGCATGAGGACACGCCGTTTAAATGCTGTCCCTAGCAACAAAGTCTTTTTTAAAAAAATGACATCCTGTGTGAAGACCCAGAAATGGCAGGACACAATGAGCCCATAGAATAAAACTCACAGGAAGAACATCAGACATAATTCTCCTTTATGTGTTTCTGAAACAACCCATCCCCCTCAAAAAATGTAAGGTCAAAAGAACAGGTACAAGTCCAAATGTATATAAAAATAATGCGCCTCACTCCTGACAACTAAGGAAGCTACATTCAGTCATCTTCCGCCATGGAGATCCGAACTTAGGCCACGCTCAATGAGCATCCACTGTGCTTTAAAAGGGCTAGGAATAGAAAAACCACCATCTGGAACATTCCTAATTACACACGGCCATTGGTCATGAGGTGACTCACAGTGTCTGTGGGGTTGTGTCCACAGCTAGGCTGCTGCCTCTGAGTGACACCCATCCCCGGGAGCCACTGTTTAGTCGACATCACCCAGTTGGAGGCCTGGTTCTCTAGACTGCTGGTACCCACTCCGAGAGGGATCCCTCCAGATCCCCCACCCTGACACTTTATTGAGTCACCCCCTATTGCTGATCAGACCCACTGCCCCACCGTCCAGAAAACAGAAGGCATAAGGTGAATACAAACGTAAGAAAGGACTTTACATCTGGTCCTGTAGTCTTTCCATGTAGTCTCTGAAGTCCTGTGAGTCCCCCAGCCCCATATCCTGGCAGACCCACTTAATGCTGTCATCACTGTCAAACAGGATGGAGTTGGTGTATGGGCCCCCATCCTCGGGGAGGATGGTGGTGTAGGAAGTAAACTTGACTCTCTTCCTCTTGGGGCCGGAAGAACTCATGGGTTCATTTTTCAGCTCCTTCTCATACACATAGTCAGGAGGTCTAAGTAGCTGACTGTGAAAAGTCTTCTGGGAACTGCCATTCAGCAGGAAGTTCCTCTCCTCGAACTGCAGGCCCCTGTCAAGCATGGTGGTGCACTCCTCTGAGGGGAGAGTGATGTCCACGGGGTTCTCCAGAAGTTCTACCTCATTCCCAAGCCAGACCCAGTCGTGGGAATGGGGAATGTTGCCTTGCTCACTGACTGCAAACCTTTTGTGTCTATACTTCCAAGCAAAGGCCACGCAGTTGATCAGGAAGACCAAGATGGCCAGACAGAAGACACAGAGCAGGGCGTACATGCCAATCTCCAAATCTGTTAAGCCCCTGGAGGTCATTGTGAGGTCGCCAGGGTTATTGGATTCTGGTAACTTCCCCTGAGTGGGGAAGCTTGTGAAGGCATCCGCTCCACCTTTGAGCAGCTTTCCTCCCATGGGAGCCTGTGGAGTTGTGCTTTTGTTGGTCCTGTCCTCGTGGCCAACTGGTGCACCATGTTGGAACCACTCCTGAGCGGCTCGCTCCTGGCTTCCCTCACGCTCTATGGAATTGCTGAGGTGGCCTTTGTATTCCCGGTTTATGCCCTCGATGTCATTGCTGCCTCCTCGCTGCTCATGCATCCCAGGTTCAAATCTGACTTTGACACTTCCTTTACCCACAGCAAGAGTACTCTTCCTCTTGTTCTTCTGACAAGATTCGCTGATTGACATTTCTAGCTTGATCAGGGGCCCCTGTCCTTCACCCTCGGCAACTATGATTGGCCATCTGGTCTGAAGGTTTGGCTGGACGGACACCACCATTTCATCCAAGGAGGAAACGGTCAGTGAGAAATCCTTGGGATCATAAATGTCTAAAGGTGTTACTGAGCCATCACTGAACAAAATCCAGGAACTGACTATGGCTTCCTAAGGAAAATGAAACCAGAGCACAGAATTATAACTGGGTTCCTTCAAATTACAAACACGAATTCCTCCGGACATTATTGGCATCTGCAGATAAAGGAGAATTTCTGTATGTGATGGTCTTAGCTCTTTGTATGCCTTGACCCTGTATCATCAACATGCTATGGCCCACTGACATAAGGTGCCAGGAATGCACTCTGATGAATACATTAAAGTGTAAATTAATTTATTGCATGCCTTCCCATGGAATGTGACTTTGGCCTTTGCAGAGACACTCAGAAAGATTAGGTGATTTATCCGAATCAATTTCAGATGGAACCAATCAGGTTACCATTCAAGATGATGTCACTTGGAACACCCTTTATCAGGAAGTCAGTGCTAACTCAGAAAAACCACTGTTGGAGGAAGCTCTTGGTGAATGAGGTGGCGTACGGTTGGTTTGATTGCATGGTACTATGCCCCTGTCTCCTTTATAAATGTTTTGTGCATGTTTAAAGACCCGGGGGCATCTTAGCATTGTCAATCCCTCTCATCAACAGGACAATCTGGAATCTATTAACCATTCTTGTTCAAGCAGCTGAAATGGAATCTCCAAGCCTCAAAAAAAAAATCACCTTCTCTCTGTTTGGCAGGAATGAGAACAGGGGACCCCTTGATCATGGTCTAGTAGCAAACCATGTGTAGCACAGATCAACTCATGGGAAAACAAAGGATACAGGAAGATGTAGCTAAGCCCTGGGTGACATCTTCAGAGACAGAGAGAAACTGGGTAAGCAGCAAGGAGATTTGGGAGCTGCCAGATCTGGCCGGGACACTCTTCTGGCCTCCTTGCAAGGAGTCATAATGGGGCAGAGCTAACTTCGTGCACAGAACATGGGCCCCTGGGAATCTCACCTGCTGTGGGGCTTGGAGAACATCCTGAGCAGCCACCGTAGAGATGATGGCCCTCTTGTCTGCCTTGTGAGGCTGCAGGGAAAGGGACAAGCCAGCCACCAGTTGCACACCCAGTTCTGTGATGGTGACACGGTCATCCAGGACAATGACCGTCTTCTCAGCCAGGATGGAGTCAGAGAGAGGCGAGAGGACCTGAGAAAGCAAGGCAGAAAGCATGTGACTTCGCCCCAGAGAACCACCTTTTAACCTCTGAGTGGATAGGGCTGTTAGTGACCCAGCTAGTGTTCTAGTAAACACACTGACAGGGGTTTAAGTGGATATGGAATTGTTTAATAGCAGGGAATGAAGATGATTGAAAAAAGATCACCTTGGTTCATGTCTTTTGATTCCTATATGTCAATGATTGGAATATGTTCATATTCTAAGGAAAAAGATGTTTCAGGATAGTAATCCTCACTGAATGTTTCTACCTTGGTGATAGGTGTAATGGTCTGTCCTGTCCCTTTAAAAGACAAGCCCCACCCACTCCCTCCCCCATCCACTGAGGCAAGAGGATCTTCCTTCTGCTTCCAACCTGAGCTTCCCTTCCTTTCCATCTCTCTCCTGAAGAGGTAGCTGCTGCCATCTCCTCTCCTCTCCCCGTCTCCTCTCCCCTCCTCTCTCCCTCTCTCTGCTCTTCCCCCTTCTCCCCTTAGCCCCTTTCCCTTCCCTTCCATAACCCACTAAATAAATACCCACTTTCTCTGCATGACATGTCTCTGTCTCTCACCCTCCACGTGGCTCCCGCTCAGTGCCATGACCAAATGTTATGGTAATAAAATAAAACACCACAGGTCCCTGAGTGGCGGCAGTGGGACTCAGGCAGGGAGCCATGTGGCACCATGCAGAGAAAGTGGGCATTTATTTAGGGAGTTATGGAAGGAAAGGAAAGGGGGCTAAGGAGAGAGGGGGAAGAGCAGAGAGAGACAGAGAGAGGGAGGGTGGGGGAGAGGAGAGGAGATGGCAGCAGCTACCTCTTCAGGAGAGAGATGGAAAGGAAGGGAAGCTCAGGTTGGAAGCAGAAGGAAGATCCACTTGCCTCAGTGGATGGAGAGGGAGTGGGTGGGGCTTGTCTCTTAAAGGGTCACGGCAGACCATTGCAATAGGAATGGAAGAAGTGAGGCTCTTTCAGCAGCTTTCCAGCAGTTTCTGAGCATGCTGAATTGGTGGCACCGTCTCCAAAGAAGTGGCACTCAGCCCAGCTCTCTGTGCGCGTCACTTCTAGTGGGCAGGTGTTTATCACTGAGCACCAATAACCACCACGTGGGTCACCAGGTAACCACCGGCATTTCCTAAGCAGCTGTCTCTCCTAATACACCTTCTGCTGTACATCTGGAGGTGAAACAATGCCTGGTAGGTAGAATTATTCCTAGAGAATTCCCCCAAGACTTCCTGCCTTCATTCATCCATGGAACTTGTGAAAAAAATTAAAACACTTTCCCTGAGTCTCCAATGCCACACAACACCGCCACCTGATAGCCAGATGGGGCTGAATCACCCAGGGCACCAGTGTGGTTACCAGAGTTCTACGAGGTGGGGTGACACCCAGAGTCCCTACTGACAAGGAGCTCCATGAGAAGGAGCGCACAGGGCTCCTGGCCAGCAGCAGCCAGGAACCAGGAGCCTGGGTGCTAGAGCAGGAAGAGTTTGGCTCTCCCAAGAAGGTGAGTCAGAGCTGAAGTAAGTTATTTCCCCAAATTCCCTGGTCACAGGCTACAGATACACTGACTCCAGCCTCGGGGTGTCTTATAAAACCCAGGCAAATCCACCAAGGGCCCCAGCCTATAGGGACACCACTGCGGAAATGAGTGCCGTGTAAAGTGTAA
>JAQHUG010000116.1:4373849-4398583 GCA_028555095.1 Dicrostonyx torquatus | reverse complement strand
TGTAAATGTGTGGCGTGTGTAAGATGTAAATGTGTGGCGTGTGTAAGATGTAAATGTGTGGCGTGTGTAAGATGTAAATGTGTGGTGTGTGTAACATGTAAATGTGTGGCATGTGTAAGATGTAAATGTGTGGCATGTGTAACATGTAAATGTGTGGCATGTGTAACGTGTAAATGTGTGGCATGTGTAAGATGTAAATGTGTGGCGTCTTATGAGGTGGAACTAGAAAGCAAACGCAGAATGCAACACATTTTGCTAAGTTAACCAAAGCAGCACCTAAAACATGGCTTAACTATGATCGATGATATTTAAATAGATATAAAGATTCTGCATAATAATCTTACCAAAATTAGCTAAAATGCTTTTGTTCTGATGTAATAGAAACCATTCAACTATGGATCCTCCTTTATCTCTTATAAAACTTCATTTAGTCTACTATTCTGGCTATAACACAGACAATGGTTAAACTGTAAGGCTGAAGCGGATTTAGCTTTTAGAACACTTACTACTATCTACTCTGATATGCAAGAATTAAAATACTGTGGCCAGCAAGGTGGCACAGTGGGTACCAGGCACTTGCTACACATTGACAGAACCCACATAAAGGTGGAACAGAAGAATCAATTCCTCAAAAGTTGTCCTCTGCCCTCCAAATACCCAAATACACGCTGTGGCACACCCCCATACACACACAATTATAATATTAATAAATAAAATTATTTTTAGAAAATCTAGAAGCTCTTTATGCAAAAAAATTATTTCTGGTAACATGTATTTAATTTAGCTTTCTCTAGTAAAGGAGTTTTTTTTATACGCTAAAAAGCAAAAGAATTTTTTTTAACTTAAAATAGTTTTTTGATAATTTCGGTAATGTGTTTTGGTCACATTCACCCTCTCCCCATCCTCCCACTAACTTCCCCACCCAATCCAATGTTATGTTCTCTTTATTGGTTAAAAAACCCAAGTTTAATTTGTACTGGCTGTAAGTCACTGGGTGTATGGTCTCCACGGGAGCTCACTGAGAGTCCAGGGGCCACATGCTTAGAGAAAAGATTCTCCTCCCAGCGGCTCCTCCGCAAGGGGTTGGACCTCATGCCACCTACTTCCTCGTGCTGGGATTCTGTCTGTCTTGAGCTCACACAGGTCTTATGGACGCTGTCCAACCCCTGTGGAATCATATGTACATCTGCCCTGTCATGTCTGGAAAACACTGTTCCCTTGTCATTGCCCATGTTCTCTGCGATTTGGGCTATAAAGCTGGTGAACAGGCTCACCCGCAGACAGGCTAAACGTGTACATTGCTGCACGCTGGTGTGTGACATGCACACATATGGCGCATGCACAGAGCTGTTTAACATCAGTTAACTGGGGAATCACTGATTTGGGGGGAGAGTGGCAAAGACCCCCATACCCATCCCACGCCACAATACCTGCACAGTAGTGATGCCCGGCTCCCGCCCTGCCAGGATTCTGCCATCCTGTAACTGGGCAATTTTTGGTTCCTCCACCTTCACAAATTCGGTTACAAGGTCGGTGATGTCAAACTGCCAGTCAGGACCCAGCATGTAGGTCAGCTGACCCAGGTCAGGTGACTCGGCTACAAACTGGGTGAGAACTCGCACCAGGGCATGCTGGTACTGCAGGGTGCATCCTCGTCCCTTCTTCTCTTCATCCTCCTCATCATCACTCTCCCTGGTGGGCCTGAGCACAAAGAAAACAAAATGGACTAAGGCTCCTCCTTAGTGGAAAGCCTTACCTGCCCTCTACTCAGCCTGACTGTCAGAGGGAATGTGGCACATTTTCTCCTGCTAGGGCTCCTCATCCATTGGTTCACTCACTCATCCAATGAATGAATGAATTCATCCATTCATCCATCTCTCTCTTCCTCCTTCCCTTCTTCCATTTTTCCTGTCCCCTGTCAACAGCTTGCCCAGAGAAATCTTCTATGTCTCTTCAATTCTAGAACCTTCCGTTGGAGAAGAACTTGCCCTGTGACCTCCCAGGGGAGGATTTGGCTGACTGCTCTGTGGATGGAGACCATGTCAGGAAGAGCAGAGTTAGACAGACCACAGCCTGTTCTCCCAGAGTGACAGCTGACATCCCTGTGCAATGGGTTAGACGACCATGAGCTCTGCCCACTGTGACAGACAGACAGACAGACAGACATCATTGTGGTCACACATACTTAACACATTCAACCTTCACAGAACCTGGAGATTGAGATTTAATCCTTGTCTTGCAAGACCCCAGCCCTAAAAATTAAGGACACCCATATAGGAAGGCACTGAGATAAACCCTAGTCAGTTCCCCTACCTCCCACCCACTAGGAAACCAACAAGTTGCCAAAACAGGTTGCAGCTGGAGCACTCAGTTAAGAAAAACATGTGTAGGCGGGACTATGTTAATTTTGCCCTTGTTGTAACCCTGGTTCGATAGTCTAGACCAATCCTGGATGTTATATGATAATTCTGTTAAACTTGTGGGTTTTGCCTTAAAAAACTTGTTTGCTGTGATGCTCAGGGTGCTCAGTCTCCCGAGGGCTGCAGCACCCGATTGTACAATTGAGAAATAAACCTCTTGCTTGTTGCAGCTGACGGCCTGATTATTGAGTCTGGGGGCACTCCATTGAAGACCTCCGCCTTGAGGGTCTTTCAGTCTTAATCTGATAAGGAAACCAAGATCAGGAGAACAGAGGCCCCTCAAGCAAGGCCACAAAACCAGTCATTTGCAGAGGTGAGGCTACCTGCCCCCACACCCCTGTGTGCCATCTACTTTTCGAGGTCTACTCCATCCTTCCACACAGTGGTTGTAGGCAAACCAAGTGGTCCAGCCAACTGCTAAGCACAGGTTTGAACCCAACTGTCTGATTTCTGAAACAATTTGCTGTCCCCTTAAGGTCTGAGAACAACACTGGAAGGTACATAAGAACTCCCCAGCACCACCTTAGAGCAATTCTAGGACCCCAAAGAGGTGGCAAATTATGTTTATTGGTAAGAAAGATGGTTGTGGCGGGACAAAAGGATTTAGCATTAAAAAACAGAGTACTCACTATGGTTGCATGTGACATGATATGGCCCACAAAGGCTTGTGGTTCTGAATACCTGGTTCTCAGCAGGTTTTGGAGAACCTAGCTGGGGGCATTGGGGTCTGGAAAGGACAAGCCTTAGTGTTTCAGGACATCCTTGCTCTTGGTCCTCACCGTTTCCTGATTTCCCTACTGTGAACTAGCAGCCTCCTACCCCTGCTTCCATGCCTTCCCCATCGTGAATGGAGAGAACCCCCTCCACACCCAGGTTGCTTTTATCACATATTTGGTCATAGCAACAAGAAAAGTAACCAGTAAGTGAGAAAAACCTATTACCTTTTTCTTTCCAGTCTGGTGCAGGAGACTTGTCTATATTCTGTCAATCATGTTTTTTAAATAAATGCTGATTGGCCAGGTAGGAAATATAGGCGGGTCAACCAGACAGGAAGTAGAGGCAGGGCGAGGAGAACATCTGGGAAGCAGGAAGCTCCCTTGGCATTCCTGTGCAGACCACCAAGGAAGCAGGATGTGTCCCTGTCCCAGCTGAGAAAAGGTACTGGCCATGTGGCTGACAATGGATTAATATAAGTTATGGGAGCTGGTAGGAAGACTGAGCGAATGGGCCAATCAGTGTATAACCTAATGTAGACTCTCTGTGTGATTTTCTTTGGGGCTTGCCAGCTGTCGGGTACTGGGTGGGACAGAAACCCCAACGAGCAGGCCCCTCATGTTACACCAGTCCTTCAGGATACATCACAGAGACAGGATCTGCTTCGTGCATGCGTGTCACCAATGATTTCCAGACACTTGCCGATTTCCCTTAGAGAAGAAACCCACACAGATCCCCCGCGACATCGGCAGCATTCAGTAACATGTCCATGCTTTCTTTGCCTTGCCTTTGAGGTTACAGTAAATGGTGCTGCTAGATAATCTGTGCGAGCCATGTGGATTCCCCGTAACTAAACAGACAGAACTAAAAGGCTGTCTTAGACACTTCAGAGAGCCATGCTACGGCAGTGTGGGTTAATCATCACCAGTGTGACGGTGACGTATTTAAGATCTTTCCTTTGTCTTTAAATCTCAGAATTGTCACCATGATATGTTGTCATGTGGATTTTTTTTTTAGGGTTTTGTCCCACCGGTGGATTCCTCGGATGTTAGCTTCTGTATGCGTACGTGATTTTGCCAGATTCGATCAGTTTTCACCATGCACTCTCAGCCCCACATCGTTGTCCTCTCCCTAGATTCTAGTTCCAGGCAATTTAGACATCTTGTCACTGCCACACGAGTGTCTCATGTTCTGCCCAGTTGATTTGGGGTGTTATTTAGGCTGAGTTTTATCTTCCATCCCTGAGTTCATTGGCCTTACTCAGCCATCCTTCCTGGGCCACTGAGCCTACCCACGGGGTGGGGGGGGTGTTCCCCCAGTTACTTCTCCTTGCTGAGACATCCTACATTGCTCAGTGTTTCTGTAGCAAATACTCTCCTCAAGATAACAAGTGATTTCAATTATACAATCCACGTGTGTTCTATATCATGATTTAAAACACACACACACACACACACGCACACACACACACGCACACACACACACGCACACACACACACGCACACACACGCTGATGCTGCTAGGAATCCACTTCAGCTACATCTGTTCTGGTTTGGCACACGGGCTCCGGCTTCAATGTTGCGCTGGAGTTGAGAGGCCATCGGTGGTGATGTTCCTGATCATCCTTGCTCCCATTCCATCCCTGCTGGTTTTTCTCAAAGGGTAATATGTCTCTCCATGTTCGAGGAAACAGGTGGGAAGGTGTCAGTCATGCAGGTGGCACCACTTCCCTGTGCTGACCCTTCATGTTTCAGAGAAGGAGCCTGGAGCCTGGTGCTGGGCCTGTGTGGTACCCAAGTCTATCTGGAAAAGTTGATTGTTTCAACACCTGTTCTCTTCCATTTAACAGCCCTTGCCTCTGTTTATCTCTCCTCTCGAATTTAACTGTAAAAAGCAAGGAGAATCCGAGGCACACATTCAACACTTCGCCTGGAAATCTGAGCTCCACAGCTAGCTTTACTTGTTTTCCATGTAACTACAGGGCACGGCACACTGGCATTCTGTAGCAGCCAAAGGAGGATCTATGTCCCCCACACCCTCTTCACACTCACCAGGGCTGTTTTCTAAGCTCACCCTTGTTCAGGATGATTTCTATTTCCAACCGGGTGATGGGAGCTTTCCCACAATGCTCCACACAGTCAAGCTCATTGTCAACACCTTCGCCACCCATGAGTCTATGAAGAGTCTGCCAAAGGCCACCATGTTTCTCTAGATACTTGCACCCTCCGCCCACTGTCTGCTTCAAAGACTCCCTTCCTGAGATGTTACAGCTGCACTCCAAAGCGGGTAACAATATATGGGTTACTTTCTTCCTTTGTGGTATAACAGAATGTCCACAAACCTCACAGTTTCAAAACACCATCCCTTTGCTTGCCTGCAGGTCTGTGCGTCACCGTCCAGCCAGGCTCAAATGGCGGAGTTCCGCGTAGACTTGGAAACTGAAGTCAAGATGTCAGCCAGGCTCTTGCCTGGAGCTGCTGGGGAATCATTCACATCTAGACAGCCAGGTTGGTTAAGGTGTTGCATGTAGTGATAAGTTTCTACAGTTAGAAAATTTTCTCCAATGACCTGTGCTCACCATGAAGGGTTCCCACATCCTATAGGCGCCGTCCACTTTCCATGGTGCGGTATTTGCTCCATCTTCAAGGCCATCACTCTGTCAAGTGGTCCTCACCCCCTGAGACCTCCCCAATGCCCTTCTACCACCAGATGAAGGGGAGGCCCTGCTTTAAGGGCCTTAAGGGCCTCATTTGATGGGTCCGGCCTTCCTGGATCATCTCCACATCCTAACAGAGATTGGTGATTGGCTGTAATTGCATCTGTGAAGTCTCCTTGGCACACCACCAGATTTAACGCTTGACTGGATTTTTAATTTCATTTCCGTTGCTGCCAAAAAATGCCCCAAGGAAAAGCAACTTAGGGAAGAAAGGGTTGATTTTGTCTCACAGTTCCCAAGGGATGTAGTCCATCATGGTGAGGAAGGAATGGCAAGTGGTGTAGGAGGGTTCTTCTGTATTTCTGCACTTTCATTGGTTAAATAAACAGACTGCCTGGCCTGTAGGATAGGTCAGCCCTTAGGTGGGCAGAGTAGACAGAACAGAAGGCTGGGGAGAAGGGAAGACGCCAGACGCCATGATTCTCCAGCCCGAGATGGATGTAGGTAGAATCTTCCAGTAAGCCACCACCTCATGGTGATACACAGATTTCTAGAAATGGGTTAGTTTAAGATGTGAGAGTTAGCTAAGAAAAGGCTAGAGATAATGGGCCAGGCAGCATTTAAATGGATACAATTTTCGTGTGGTTATTTCGAATGTAAGTTAGCCTGGCAGCCAGGAGCCGGGCGGGATGGAACAAAAGGGCCTGTGCTCCTCTCAGGTGCTGGGAACACAGCCCGCGCCTCCTCCTTACTACATGCAAGGGCTAAAAAGAGAATGGCTGATTAGATTGTACACATACTCAGGAAGCAGAGTATGAGCAGGAAGTGGGGTACACTCTCAAAGTCCCCCTCTGGGATATACTTCCCCCAGAAAGATTCTGCCTCCTAAATGTTCCATGAACTTCCCAAACAGCGCCACCTGCTGGGGACCTATGTTCAAACACATGAGCCTATGGGGGGCAGTCTCATTTATGTGGGGGACACGCCCATTCAAACCCCTTACACCTGAAAGAGCAGCAGATGGGGAGTTTGGTGCTAGCCACACACACACCCCTCGCAACACACATCATTTCTCTGGACTCTTCAGACTTTTTGTAACATTGTTGCTCCCAGTTTATAGTCGAGGGAACTAGAGAACAAACAGGTGAAGTCAGCAGGTCAGGGCTGTACTTTGGAGAAAGCAAGGCTAACATCCAGGCAGTCTCATTTCCAACCATGTGGTCTTATCCACATGATACCTCACTCCATGAGTGATGACTGGCAGTGAGGAAAGAGAATGAATGACAAACAAACGGACAGGCGTTCGATGGACGGTGGGAAGTAGTTACGTTCTGAATGCCAGGCTTTGTGTAGGTACCTCTTAGATCTCACATCACCCTCCTGCATCCCAGAAGCTGCTCTGTGAGGCTACCAGTATCACCACTGCTATTGCTACTATTACTTTTGATGTTATTTCCTCAGGTCCAACCGTGAGTAATTACCCAAATCAGATCCACAGGGGCCTGAGTCCAGGGCACTGCCCTACACTGCTGGAAGCCAAACCCAGTCCATGCAGCACACCTCAGATGTTGCCTCCCACAGATACTGGGCCCCAGCAGCCTCTAACTCACCTCCTGTTGGTGGCCACCGGGATCCTCCAGCCCTTGATCTGGCTCAGCTCTGTGTCTGAGATCTCTATCTGCAGCGGCAGGCGGGGCACCCAGACGGTGACCTCCACCTGGGAGGTGAAGTGCTGGTGGGTGAAGTTCACGATCGTGCCCACTTTGCTCTTCATCTCCTTCCCGTTTACAAAGATGGCATCGCAGGTGTTGGAGACCTTGAGAGAGAGGGCGAGAACATGGAGACACATCGGCAAGAGACACACCATACACAGACCTTGACACCAGCAGAAGTTCACGAGCCTCGACGGCTCTGATTTATAAGGCATCAGAAGAGCAGGAGGGGGACAAAGAATAATTTGTAGGCACTCATTAGTGACAAATAACTGATAAACAGACTCCAGAAAAGCTGCTTTGTGTTACGAAATACTGACAAGTTAAACTATAAACGTAATTTAAAGGAGCTCTGTAACCTCAGCTGCCTTTTGGGAGTGTGCTGTTTTCCTTACCTTACCTTTTCTTATGTGCTCAAAACACCACTAATCGAGCCCCAGGTGTATCTTATTCCACTCTTGTACCGCATTTGAAGATGCATAAAAGGTTTTAATGTTACTAAGAAAATGCTTTGTTCTGGCCATAAAGTGGAACATCTGGAAAAAAAATCAAGAGGGCCATACCCTAGATTAAAACCCTGGTAGGCTGAGTGTTCATAGAATGCACTAGAAACATGGATGGAATCAATCCTGCAGACCATACACTGCAATTCTGAAAACTGGAGAGAGGGAGGTGGCATCGCACAGCGGTCTCTTTCTCGGTACTTGGAGGTGCTCTAGTTCACCCACTAATGTGGGGTCTTGCCAAACATGTCAGCTCCCTGCTCCGCTTCCCATCTCCTGGGAGAGCAAATGAGATGCTGTGGTCTTGTCCTCCATTGGGAAAGTGTCTTTGTGTGAAGTTCAAGGGAAAGACTGGGGAGTCAAGGCTGGGAACCACAGCGAATCACAGACAATGAGGACCTGTGGTTTCATTGTAGAGATGAGAAGTCTGAGAAATCAATGTGGCCTGGCTGGTCAAAGGTGCAAACTACATGTGTATGTGTGTGTGTGTGTGCAGGCATGTGTGTGTGCATTCATGCATGTGTGTGTGTGTGTGAGTCTGTGTGTGGTGTGTGCGTGCGTGCGTGCGTGTGTGTGTGTATGTGAGTCTGCGTGTGGTGTGTGTGTGCGTGTGTGCATGTGTGTGACTGGAGAGCTCACTGATTGAGCGAGTCAGTCTAGCCATTGAGCCCCTGGTATCCTCCAGTCTCTGCCTCTCCAGAGTTTAAATCACACCTGGGTTTTCTGTCTGGATGCTGAGGACTGAACTCAGGTCCTTGTGCTTATGGGGTGAGCACTTTGCCAACTCAACTGTCTCTCTGGTCCCTATTTGCAAAATTTTACTCCGTCGAAGGAATGATAGCTAAAATAAACAGGAACTTAAAAACTCAACTACAATGAAATCCCTCCAAATGCCCCCCACATCGGTTTCCAAAAGATTTGCTGTTCAGAGTAGGAGATCACAGAGAGAAGCGGACCTTAGATGGTTACGGTCGGACCCAGCAGTAAAGGGACTTCAGACTCAGAGACAGGGATGATGGGAGGTTAAACACTTCGTGGCAGAAGAGCTGAAGCACTGTAGTTCAAATAACCTCGTATATATTTTATGAGTATCCAAAACAGAGGAACTTGCAGGCTCCAACCACAGGGCAATAAGTGGATACAAATTGGGTTATCAGATTTATACTGGGGTACCCTACCCCAACACACACACACACAACCATTGTGTGTGAATTTATTTATTTGCTATTGCTTTTTTTGGGCGGGGGAGACAGGGTTTCTCAGTGTAGCCTTGGCTGTCCTGGAACTCTCTCTGTAGACCAGGCTGGCCTCGAACTCACAGAGATCCACCTGCCTCTACCTCCCAAGTGCTGGGATTAAAGACATGAGCCACCACCGCCTGGCGTGAATTAATTTTTCAAATGTTTGAGGAGGTGGAAATGCTGGAAGCCTTCACTTGGCCATTATACACTGCACACAGGTATGGAATTATCACACACTTACCCACAAATCTATACAGCTAAAAGAACACTATTAAAAGACAGCAGTGACAGAAAAATCTGATGTCTTTCTTGAAATTATCATCCCAGGGAGGAGGGCCATTTCTTATAGTTTTGGTTGTGAGCCTAGCCTTTAACGGCTGAGCCATCTCTCCAGCCCACAGGGCCATTTCTCTTAGCTTCCCAACTTTAGTAAAAGAATACTCTTTTCCAGACTTCTCTTAATTTTTTAAAGGGGATAAATATAGCAGTGAGCCCCCAAAGCCGGCTGTCTCTCAGGACATGTTGGTGGGATTTAAGCATGTGCTGTTGAGCCCACAACCATGAAGAGAACAACTGGAACAAGGCTTCCATTTAGAGCAGGACACAGGACGGAGGACCACGCTCTTAAATTCCATAGTGCCCGTGGTGCAGAACCTGACTTCTATTTATCAGATTCTCAGGGAGCGGGGGGAAGCTGGTCACAAAAAGCCCTCCCCTTCTGCATGAGTGCTGAGTTGGGGGAAGAGGAGTTTCATGAGGTCATAACCTTCCCTGAACTCTGTTCGCTTTGCCAAAAACATGGTGTCCTACCTGCAGTCAAACCAAACCAGACAGCAGACACTTTAACTGTCATCTTCTTTCTGCCTCAAAGGTTGGTCACCCATCCCTAGAACTTTCCCAATACACTTTCCTAGAATTCAGACCTCACCTTTCCTGTGTTTATGAGGAATCCCTGACCCTTCCTGGTCACAAGAAATCCCACCTCAGCTCACTCTGACTGCATCTAACTGTCAGTGACATGTTGGCTCTAGGAACTTCTGTCTTAAGAATGCAAATCACTTGGTTGAGAAAATGGGTCTGTCAGGAAAGCACCTGTCTTACAAGGATGAAGACCCAAGATCAATTCCCAGGATTTACAGTTTACAGCATGAAAAGGAAGATGGGCTAGAGGGGTGGCCCCGTGATTAAGGCTCTGACTGTTCTTCCAGCAAACCCAGATTAAACTCCCAGCACCCATAATCCAAGTCCAGGGAATCTGACATGTTCTTCTCGCCTCCATGGGCACTGCACACACATGGTGCACATATATACATGTGGGCAAAATATACATGCACAGAAAATTAAATATAAATAAATAAAGTTTAAAAAAAGAAAAAAAATGTGGTGTGGTATCATATACTCATAATCTGTGGAGGGAGAGGAAGATGGATTCCTGGAGCTTGCTGGCCAATCAGACTAGCCTAATTGTCAAGTTCCCGGCCAGTTAGAGAGACTGTCTCAAATGGGGCAGGGGAAGAATGGGGTGGCTCGGCAGGTGAAGGGAACTGCAGCCAAGCTGGGCACTTACATTTACTTCCCAATGATAAACATTCTCAATACACCCTTGGTGGTTTTGCGGGGACACACACACTGCTCCGTGTCTGCCCCCAACACAGCAGAGGACATGGAGGATGCTCAAGGTGGAACTACATCACAGCTGTTGCCCCTGGCATCCCTTCCATCCAGGATGCCGATAGCAATGGGTGCCTAGATAAGAAGGATGGGTGGGTGAGTCAGCAAGGTTCTCCTGCTAAGCCATGAAGAAACATGAAAGTCGGGCTGAGAAGTCTGCTTGCAACCCAAACATGAGAAAGTAAGTTCTAGCACAGAACCCACACTTAAAAATAGAATAAAATAATAAAAAAAATTGTGACGTATGCTGGTAACCCCAGTGTGGAGAAGGTGCAGACATGTTCTTCTCGCCTCCATGGGCACTGCACACACACGGTGCACATATATACATGTGGGCAAAATATACATGCACAGACAGGAGGGCCTGAGAGCCAAGTCTAGCCTCCTTGTCAAGTTCCAGGCCAAAGAGAGACCTTGTCTCAAAAACAAATTAGAGAGCACCTCAGGAACAATGTGTATGTACCTGCACACGGCTGTACTTAAGAACACACACACACATGATATGATAAAAATAAATGAAATTTATTCAATACATCGTGGATGGAAACAGATCAGGAAAAGACACAGGGCTTGAAACTCAGGGACTCAAAGCTGATAAACACTTGTGACCTTGGAATTCCAATGCTCAGTGTGATCCTTTGACTAGGAACTGAGACTGCAACATGGTATAAGTACCTGTTAGGTAGAGAAGACATGACAGTATAAAACCCAACTTCCCACTCCCATCTAGCTAAAAAAATTTATGTGTATGGGTGTTCTGCCTAAATGCATGGTGGGTGTGCCATGTGGATGCAGTGCCTGCAGAGGCCAGAAGAGGGTATCAGAACTTGTGGAGTCCCAAAAGGTCATGAGCTGCCCTGTGAGTGCTGGGAACTGAACTCAAGTCCTCTGCAAGAACAGCAAGTGCTCTTAACTGCTCAGTTGACTCTCCAGCCCCCATCATTCATCTAAATGACAACTTCAGGACTCTCTGAGCCCCAAGGAGAGCATGAAGAACCAAATCCTATCCATCCTCATATAAGAAGAGCAGAGGCCAGGAGCAGGAGATCGGAAAAAGGCTGAGCCATGTCACGTTCACCTTCCCGTGTGTGTAAAACAGTTTGTAAAATGTCATCTCGAAATCTGCCTTTAGAGGTTAATATTTTTACTGTCAAGTTATTACACTTCTGCAACTCCATTATCTTTGGATAAAAGACACAAAAGGGAGCCTTGAGATATGGGAATGGCTCCTCAGGGGGTCTTGGGAGTTGCTCATATCATTCTCCATTCGGAACAGCAGGAAGGGTGCAGACTGGATCTACCATCCTGCAGCCAGCCTGCTATTCTGCTATTGGCTGTGAACAGGGAAGGGGCGATGGGTAGTCTGCTGTGACCTTTCCCAACCCAAAGACTGTGCCTATGCTAAAGGATCAGAGAGAGCGCTTCTTACGAATCTGCACAAGAAAACCCAGAGATTCCGGATTGAAACAGCAGAGGATAAGTTGTCATAGAAACTAAACATGTTGTAGGTCTTGCTGCATGTCACAATATCCACTAAGATGCAGCAGGGATTTGGGTGATGTTTATTTATTCATCTTTAATTTTAGGTTGCTTTTAGTGTGTGCTCATACACATTTGGGAGGGAAAAGACAACTTGAGAGGGTCAGTTCTCTCCTTCCACCATGGAGTCCTGGGGATCAAACTCAGGTTGTTAGGCTTGGTAGCAAGTGCCTTCACTATTATAGACTAGCTTTTACTTTCTAGACTATACATATGGAATCAGGATACATGTTCTTGTCCCCTGCTTTCTTCTATCATGATTTCAAGTTCAGTCCTTGTTTCTGTCTGGCTATATGGTGGTCCCAGGTTTTCCTTTGACTCCTTCCATCCAGAGTCCTAGAGGAGGCTCAACAATAGTTAATCAGCTTCTTCCATGTACTACTATAATCATATGGGTTCCCATGGCAATTTCCATTGGGGCAGGACACCAAGGAGGACTCCTCGATTTCCCCAAGTTAGTCTAGCATTTGCTTCCCCGCAAGAAAGTGTTTAAGGATTCTCTTCTAACCAGACCAGTTGACATAGCAAGTTCCAGGTCAGCAAGAGCTACATTCTAAGTCCTTGTCTCAAAAATAAAAATTGTCCTGAGTTTATAGCTATAACTACAGAAAGAGTATTTATTCTCAACATTTATTCTCCCACATCAGAGCAGGACACGATGTATAATTTATCACCTTAGTACTCTTTCAAAAAAGCCTCACGTCCAGGGAGGGGCTACTGTGAGATCAGTACCAGAGTCTGAGGCCCAGCAACCTAGGTCTTATCTGTTCTTCCTCTTACCATGCTGAACATGCTCCCTCTGAGTCTCTGGAGTTAAGACCCTTCAAGAACGACCCTGAGGAATCTAGGAGCTCCAGCTCTGTCGCACATTCATGATGTCTCTCAGAAGCCAAGTTAGGAAGCCCAGTGTGTTCTGTTAACATAGAACCTTTCTCTGCCTAAGGCCCCTCATCTGTAAAATAGGAATTAAAAAGTCCCTTTGTTTAAACAAACCCTTAACATTGCTGAGACCTGGGAGCTATCCTGGGTGCTGAACACAGAGCAAGGCCAGACATAATCTCTACCCTTCTGGGATTTAAACTCTGGCCTGGGAGAGATACTTAATTAAAAGAATCACATTGGTCATGGAAAGGGCTTGAAAGAAAAAATAATAAAACAAGGAAAAGAACAGAAAATGAAGACAGAGGGTGCCAATGTGGTTAGACTGGAAATCATAGATGCTGCAAAACAGGCAGGATGGCAGCAGCTCACTTCTGAAATAAATAACTGTTACATTATAACTCTATGCTCAGGGGAAAAGCCTATCAAAGAAAAAACGTTCATAAAGTGTTTTTTACCAGACAAAAACTAATGGAATTGCTAACAACTTGAACTAACTGAAAAAATGTTCAAGTGGGGCCACAGAGTTGGTACAGCAATTGAGAATGCATCCTGTTTTTAAGGAAGATCTGAATTTGGATCCAAGCTCCCACGGCCTGTGGCTCACAACCACTTATTGCTCCAGCAGAATGTGTCGCCCCCCTTTGGCTTTCTTGGGCACTGCACACACAGGGACACACACATACACATATACAGATATTTAAAAATTAAAAAGTAGAAGACTTTGAAAAGGAATGCTAAGGAATAAACATCTAAGGAGAAGAAAAATGAGTCAGAATTTCAATCTATACACAGAAATAAGAGCATGAGGAATGTAGTAATCTAAACAAGACTAAAATTAACATTTTTCAGAATCATAATTACTCTTTAACATAAAATAATAGTAATATATGTTCACATCTGAAGCAAATATAAAATAGATGGCAAAATGGAGCAGATGGGAAGGAGTAATTGGGAATATAAGATTTCACAGGCTATATATTAATATGTCTAAAGCAGTATTTAACCAAAGGTGAATTTGGATTCTTTGATACATATTGCAAATACCAGCTGTGGTGGAAACACATAAAACAACAAGTGTTTTAATTTTTTTTTAAAACATCTCGATGCTGAGGATGGAATCCAGATTTTTGCATGTGCTGAGCATGCATTCTGTCACTGAGCTATGTCTCAGCATAAATATTTTATTTATAAAAAGATAAAAAAATAATAAGCTCACAAGTTGAGAGGAAATGTTCAACTGGCCAGATGGGCAGCAGAAATGGGGAAGAGAAGCAGAGAGCAGATAGGAAAATAGATAACAGCAGGAAAGCACCTTCCAATATGATCCTACAGATAGTAATTCCAAATATGAATGATTTATGTGCATAAATTAATATACAGATCGCCAAGCTGTTTCCTAAAGCCCGGGTCCAAGCATATACTCTGTACAAGAAACTCATTATACATTATAAAAGCATGAAGACGATAATGATAGATGAAGACAGAAAGAGCCTAAATTTCAAAGTTTGTGTGAATCCCTAACAAGGAGATAAGAAGAGATGCTACGCAAAGAACAAGGGACCTGGGAGATGGCTCAGTTAATGAAGTACCTGCCACAGAGTTCAGACCCCCAGACCCTCACAGAAGTGTGGGACATCTGTGATGGTAGCACTGAGGAGTAACCGACAGGAGGATCCCCCAAGACCCTGCCTCAAAAAATACAGTGGGGAATTACTGAGGAAGACACCTGACACTTAACCTCATCCCCACATGCATGTATATATACCCATTTGAATATGTGTACACACCCATGTTAAACATATAAACAGCACACACACAAGGAACACGGTTACATTTTTCCAAACACATAGGTATATATGGGCAGAGCTTCAGTGTATAAGGTACGAAAGCTACCACCGGCTATGACATCTAGCACACATTTCTCAGTAATGAAAATCAGTAGACGAAGATGACCCGAACCAATACCACCAAACCGTGTGAACTCATCAGAAATATAGAGAAGCAGATTATACACTATTCCACTGTCCACAGGGTGAGTGCTCACCAAGGTGATGGCAGGTCATGAAAATCAAGGCTGCAGATTCCCCACAGCAAGCCAGCTGTCACTGACACCCTGTTAAAACAACCACAGGGTTTTCTCTTTGTTTGTCAGCTTTGAAGTCACATACCTAGCATAAGCTGTGTTTGTGTTTTTCTTCTCTGTGGCATATGACCTCTTAGATTTAAAGTCTGATATCTTTGTAATTTTAGCTATTTTGTTCTCAAACCTTTCTGTTACACACACACACACACACACACACACACACACACACACACACACACACACGATCACTTAATACCACCTCACAGCAAATATTTCTCCTTCCACTACCCCTTTCCCCTCTCTCTCTCTTGCAAGATGGTTTCTCTTACACTCTTACTCGCTGGGTGATACAGTTGAGGTAATTTCTCTTGACACATTCCACCTCACAGATTCTTCCCTTAGCTCTGACTACCCTGGTGAGAAATCTATCCATCCAAACATCGAGCTCTGGGTCTAGAGAGATGGCTCCGTGCTGAGTACCTGCTGCTCTTCTACAGGACCTGAGTTCAGTTCTCAGCTCCGTGGAACCTGATGACCCCTTCTGGCCTCCATAGGTATTACATTCATGTGAGCATGCACACACATTCACAAATAAAACTGAAAATAAATCTTTTCAAAAATTAAAACCATTGTTGCTGTGCATTTTTATTTCTAGTATTCCTGTGTTACTTTTTCTTATGATTTTAACCTCTGCTAAAATTTACCCATCTATTCATTTATGTTGTCTGTCATCTCCATTCTAGCTTTTAACACGTCAATCACAGTTATCCTAAATTTCTGTCTGAAAATTCCACAATCTGAGTCAACTAATCTAATTATAAACATTTAATATCCTCCTCGGGGGTATGTCTTTACATCAATTTTTCATGTGTTTTAGACTTTTCATTTAAGGATGGATATGTTCAAACTCATGCAAAGAATGCAGAGATGAATTCTTTTTTTCTAATCAGCAATGGGCATACCTGTCCCGTGAAGCCTTTGGTGATGAAGTTTACTGATCTATTCAAAGGCTGGACTTGGTCTGAGATGCTAGGGTCATGCTCAGGGCACCAAGGGCTTCAGAGTCCTCTTCCCTCCCTCAAAATTAGAATATGAGCCCATCTCCCGGGGTTTATTTTCTCAAGTCTTCTCTGCTGTGGCTTTGGATATTTCCATTACTAGCCACAGAGTATCTGCCTCGTGCCTCTCCCAGCTGCAGTCACTACTGTTTCTTCCTTGTGCTTTTGTTTAGAGGAAACCTAGGGTTGCATTCTCTGGTGTTCCTGGGCCTCGGACGCAGGTTTGTACCTGCGCTGCAGAGAATGTGCCTGCAGAGGATGAGTCCACATCCATTGCTATGATAAAATATGCTGGCAAAAAGCAGTGTAGCGGGGAAGGGTTTATTCCACTCACAATTCCAGGCTACAGACCATTGCTGTCAGTAGGTCACAGTGTCTGGAGCGTGTGACAGCTGATCACATCACAGTCAGAGAGGAAGGAATGTGCTTGTGTTCACTTGCTTGCTTCATTCTTACATAGTTCAGGGGTCAAACCACGGAATAGTCCCTACCACTCAGCTCACATTCAAGGGGGGTCTTACCACTTCAATTAAGACAACCACATGCCCGCCAGCCAAACTGATCTGAGCAATCCCTCATTGAGATTCTCTTCATAGGGGATTCCAGTTTGTGTCAGTTGATGGTTAAAGTTGACTACCATGCCATTTTAGAAGCACAGGGAGTTCACGACATATCTGAAACTAAAAGAGAGCCATCTCGGGGTCAGCACTGCTTCAGTGGGCTCTAAGCAAGGCTCTGGAGACAGAGAAAGTCTGGGACCTGTGTTGAGGAGATCCAGCTAAGCTGTGAAGGTGCCTGAGTCAACGCTAATGACACCTGGTACTCACAGGCTTGGGCCTGGCTGGCTGCGTCTATTCCAAAGGAAGAACAAGATGGGGCTGCTGTTCATAATGACCTGAGATCCTCAAGAAGCCTTCGCAAGAGGACCCACTGCTCCAGCCCTCACCATGGAGGAAAGAAGGTTATTTCCATCGCTTACCTCTAGGAATACCACTGCCCACATCACGCTCAGCACGGCCCAACCCTACTCTCCACAAGAGCATGATCGTGAACACTGCCCGCCCTTATGAGGACTCCGTGAGGCCCGGCCTGTGACCCCATGCCAAGTGCTTGTCTGAGTGATTTTTCATTTGTGCATTCCATCCCAGGAAGACTCGGACAATAAGATTTGAAAAGTGCCAGCACTTAAGCACAAAGCAAGGGTTCCAAGCACCTCTTACTCATAAAAGGATGCCCAGAGGAATGGAGAAGCATCTCCTTGTGAGGGCCCAGCATGGGATACTGCCCAGCTTCCTGCTCCAGTTTTCTCAACCCTGAGCCACCTGGGAGAGACTCGCTAGGCAGGTGCCTGCAGCACAAGCACGAGGGGGTCAGGAAGCCAAGGTGCTTGGATGTGTGCATAAAGTAGTCACAGAAAAGAAAAGTATCTGAGTAAGCCAAGTATCTTCTAGAGGGATTGTAGGAAGCCAGACCAACCCAAGACTTCCACCACAGAGGCTCTTTTTTTTTCTTTTCTTTTTTTTTCTTTTTTTTTGGTTTTTCGAGACAGGGTTTCTCTGTGGTTTTTGGAGCCTGAACTGGAACTAGCTCTTGTAGACCAGGCTGGTCTCGAACTCACAAAGATCCGCCTGCCTCTGCCTCCCGAGTGCTGGGATTAAAGGCGTGCGCCACCACCGCCCAGCCACAGAGGCTCTTATGAAAGGACAAAGGGAGCTTTAGTTCTGCGTCCTTTGTCCTGGAACAGACAGGGCAAGGCCGGTCTGAGGATGAATAGTCAAGGCTGCAGTTTCTGGGATTCCAACTCTTCCCCCTGGGCTGTGGCAGTTCTCAGGCAGTTGTTTCTAAGGTGTCCCATGTTCTCTTTCCAACATTGTCTTAGTTAGCTCTCTGCTGACCTTGACCATCCCAGCCTCTGCAGTAGTATATATGATGCTGTACTTCTTAATAAACTTGCTGGGCCTAAGTTATCAGCTTATGCAAAACTTCCTGGTCCCAGTTATTGCTCTTGTCTTCCTTCTTTCTGATCTCATGTCCTCCCACTTGGCACCGCACCATTCGGAGACCCTTACTCCTGTATGTTTAGGTCAAAGGATAAAGAGAGAATCAGGATCAGGCTTGTAGTGCATGCCTATAATCCCCCACATTTAGGAAACTGAGGGAGGATTGTCACAAGTTTGAGAGCAGCCTGGGCTACACTGGAGAGTGGGGGGTATGAATAGAGGGAAGGCGGGAGAGAACGAGGGAAGGAAGGAGAGAGGGAGACAGAGGGAAAGAGGGAAGAAAGGAGGGAGGGAGAGAGAACCCTTCTCCAGGGTTGTTTCTTTAAAACATTTCAAAGCTGCTTATGCTTTTGTTGTCCTCTGGTTCTAGGAGAAGAAGCCTCTGAGTCAGACAGCTGCCTAGGCTGGGAGTTTGCTTGCATAAAAGCATGAGGATGTGAGTGAAATCCCTCACATCCATTTTTTTAAGAAGCCAAGTGAAGCAACATACGTGCATAATCACAGAGGTGGAGACAGACAAACCCTTGGGCCTCACTGGTCTGTCAACCTAGTTGAATCATGAAATCCTAGGTTCTGTGAGAGACTTTGTCTCAAAAACAGACAAACCGAAAACAAGGTCCATGGTGGCAGAGGAGGGACAACACTGCCGCTGTCCTCTGGCCTCCCTGCACTCTTACACACGTATGCATTGCCCCCGCACACGCATGAGCACACACGGACTCATACAAAGAGAGAAAGAAAAGAAACTTTTGCAAAAATTCCCAGGAACTGTGAAGATAAGGTCAGCCTCAAGGGCCGAGAGTTTCTCTCTCCAGTCTTAGAGGAGGAAAGTCAACACAGACAGCAGTCTACCCGCCACCTGCTTCAGAGCATCCACGGGAGGGACTCGGCTCATACCCAGCAGGGCCAAGTTTGTCCACTGCTGCCAAAAGGCGGCTAGAGGCCCAGGCTCACAGCCACTGGAAAGATTTCCGAAGAGCTGGCCAGGCGTTGGTGGCGCACACCTTTAATCCCAGCACTCGGGAGGCAGAGGCAGGCGGATCTCTGTGAGTTTGAGATCAGCCTGGGCTACAAGAGTTCGTTCCGGGATAGGCTCCAAAGCTACAGAGAAACCCTGTCTCGAAAAAACAAAAAACAAAAAAAAAAAAAAAAGATTTCCAAAGAGCTCTTTCGCTTAGTTCTCTCATTCCAGGCCCTCAATCTGTTGCACATTTACTCTGTCCCCAAATATTACCACCATTGTATTGCCCCCCCACTGTCTCTGGGTCTCACTGTCTATCTGTCTCTCTCTTTCTGTGTGTGTGCACGCACGTGCATGCATGGCCATGACCACACATACACACACTCTAAGTCCGTCTGGCTTGTGAGCCCCCGGGGATCCACTTGTCTCCACGTTCCAAGCTGTAGGATTACAGTCATGTGCAATCCTGCCGACTTCCTTACCTGGGCTCTGGGGATTAAACTAGATCTCCTCAGTCCACTTAGGGCTCTTTTGTGACAAAGCACAGAACTTCTGCAAGGATGGGAGAGCTTTCTCGTAATTACTGGATTCTGCTCAAACCACAGGCTCGAACTGGAGCCTGGGAACAGAAGGACATGGCCCCTGTCCCCCTGACTCAGCTCTGCTCCCTCCTGTTTCCAGCTCTCACTTTGAACAATGGTTTAACCCTTCCTCCCATGCTCCGGGGCACACACCCTGCAATGGGCCTCTACCCATTAACAGTTGCAACCAATACTAACTGATCTCAAATCCCCTGAGAGTTGAATTGGCCAACTTAGCTGGCTCCATGTGTAAACATGGCTACCAGCAGCCCACTCGCACGTATGAGAAGAGGCGAGAGGAGGTAATTATCAGAAAGAAAGAAAAATCAGAAAAAAAAGGGTAATTATCGCAACCTGGGAAGGCAGGCCACAAGGTGTCCACCATGTTGATATAATTAAGTGAGTGAGAATTCCAAACCAGGTGCTTTCTCATTAGTGGGGACTGACACCATGCTCCCTGGGAGCCAAGAGGCACCACTGGCATTTCCTCATTGTGGTTCCCATTGTGCAAACTTCTCTCTCCTTCTCAGATAATAATCACTCCATCTCTCGCCCAAGCTCTGCTATGCACAAACTCCCCTTCTTTGTGGAGAAGAGGGAGTCAGGCGACTCTATGGGTCATCTGTTAGAGCCACCACTGTAGGGCCTGGCTATGGATGTATGTTCTGTTAACTTCACCAGCCACAATTTGGGGGCAGAACCAGCCCTGCAAAGCACTAGCCATTACATATTGAAGTTCTCTTCTCTGTCCTCAAGAGATCACCTCTGAAGTGTTTCTACTTCAGATGCCTGCAAAAAGGATAGTGTCCTGTGACCAGAGTTCATTGTCCTTAGCTATCCCAGCACATCACAGGGGCTCCTGGGCTCCTGCCCCACCAGCACCTGCTCGAATGCTTCCTTGTGGGTTTGCACAGTGTCCCTTCATATGACAAAGTGGATCATGGAGAGAAAATCCTCAAAGACAAAACACATAATTATTCCTTTCTCCACACTGAGCATAATGGCCATTTACTTGGTGCTACATTAAAAACCGAATCAAGCCGGGCAGTGGTGGTGCACGCCTTTAATCCCAGCACTCGGGAGGCAGAGGCAGGCAGATCTTTGTGAGTTCGAGACCAGCCTGGTCTACAAGAGCTAGTTCCAGCGCAGGCTCCAAAGTCACACACAGAGAAACCCTGTCTCGAAAAACCAAAAAAAAAAAAAAAAAACCCGAATCAACAAGTGGACAGGTAAGGGGATTCCTGTTCATTCAATCATCCAGTTAACATGCCCAGTATGAGACACTGCAGGTGCACATGTTAGTGATGGTGATGGGGTCCCTACCTTCATCAGGCTCATTCTACTGCAAGAGACAGAAATACAAATGAACTACAATAGATCGAGAGATAAGTATGGTATTATCAGACAGTGGCAAACGGCACAAATGAGGATTAGGACCTGGAGGGAAGATGTGTGAGGCCAGGTGAGAGGCAGACCATAGAGCAGGCTCCTACAGATGGTGTGAGACCCTGCACATGCCAAGGTTCCACTTACCCTGAATCTTTCAGAGACACATTCAGACATCTCTTTTGGGCTTCCCTTAATTTCCACGTGGTTTTTGGTTTTTGACTAGATGGGAGGGGTTTGTTCTAACTCACCCCTCTCATTTGCCAAAGTCACATTCCTTCCCAGCTGATGTCTTCCGTTTCTCACTCATTAAACTATCTCCCACTAAAGAAGGCTAGACCAAACTGCCCATCATGGTGAAGACCCAACCTGTCCTCCCACTTCACCCTGACTCACCTCTTCCTCCCAGTGCCCCTCAGTGGCTTCTCTGTACTCATGGAGAATACTCCTCAGCTTTGTCTCCGTGGTAAAAGCTGTTCCATAGCTGTCAGGACCAAAGCTAAGCTGCCCCAACTCAGCAAACAGAGCTTGGCAGCTGCCCATGCTCAGTCCACTTTCTCTCTATGCCTGCCTTGTGCAGGAAAGCCCAGGTAACCACAAACAGGGCCTCTCTTTCCAGTCCTCCAAGACTCAGTAGCCACTGAGCTAAAACCTTCCCAAGAAGGGTTTGCTGCATTGATTTGACCATCAAGTTTGACCCTTTCTTTGTCCTAAATCCTGACCTCCAGTTTCCACAGCAGGCACCAAATCACTCACCCTCCCCTGCACACCCCATCCCTGAGGCCCAGTACAAATCATAACACTAAGCGCATGCCAATCACTCTGGGATCTTCCTGGAGAGATTCTTTTTAAATAAAGAAAATGAGAAAGGCTGGGCGGTGGTGGCGCACGCCTTTAATCCCAGCACTCGGGAGGCAGAGGCAAGTGGATCTTTTTGAGTTTGAGACCAGCCTGGTCTACAAGAGCTAGTTCCAGGACAGGCTCCAAAGCTACAGAGAAACCCTGTCTCGAAAAAAAAAAGAAAGAAAAAAGAAAGAAAGAAAGAAAGAAAATGAGAAAGATCCCTCTCTCTTCCATCCTCACAAGGACACCAAGACATGCCAAGAAAATGTCACAGGTAGACAAAGAGAGAAGAAAGAGGGTTCAGGAAAACAAGAAGATGGCAGCATCCTGGCTCAGTTCTATCCTCTAGCTCCAGGCATTTCCCCCACCCTAGCCTCCTTCAGTTGGTCTATGAAAACTACATACTCCTTTGTATATAGGGATAATGTGGTGGTTCAGTCTCCCCAACCCAAAACTAGGAGACCTGGAGGACACAGCTCTACCTCAGGTTTCCGAGGCTCAGAGCTCACAGGAGATGAGTGTGAGCCAGTTCACAAGCCAGCCCTTGGGATATTCATTACAGACAGACAAAATCTCATCATGTAGTGGCTAGGGATGCAGCTCAATGGTAAGGCACTTGCCTAACCTGTGCGGTATCTTGAGTTGAATATCCAACACCCAAACATCTCCATGCATGTGACTACATTACATCTCTTTACCCAACACCTAGGCTGACTCAATGCCCACCTCCTGAGCACTGAGACTCAGGTGTGTACCACCATGCCTGGTATATGCAGGGCTGAAGATGGCTCCCACGGCTCCATTCATGCCAGACAAGGGCTCAACCAATTAATCCACAATGAGGATGAGTGAGCAAGTGTCTCTGTGTGATGGTGATGCAGAACCAAGGAGTTGTCTATCTGGGTTGCTCTGGACTCCCTCAGGTCCATCCACCGTTACTCACTGCAGCATCTCCATAAAAAGTTTATGTTGCAGATGTGAACCTGAAAGTCCCTTCATGGCCCATAGGAGCCTTCATTGCTGCAGCTGGCTGTGTCTGTCACCTGACAGACCTGGTCCCTGAGCTTCTGCGGAGGGAGGCAGTTCCCTGATTCTTCAATGAACCCACAGTCTGTGTCTCAAAGGACTTCAAGTAAGGGACACTATTGTTAGTAGTAAAATATATTCTGCCCTATCTCTCCAGGTTGTGTTTTGATTTGGTTTGTTTTTCTGAGACAAGGATCCCATGTACTCCAGGCTGGCCTCAAGCTCACTATGTAGCTGAGGAGGACCTTAAATATCTGGTCCTCCTGCCTCCACCTCCTGAGTTCTGGAATTACAGGTGTACACTACTATGTCTGGTTTACGTGGTGCTGGGGATGGAAGTCAGGGCCTCATGCACCCAAAGTAAGCAGTCTAGTAACTGAGCTTCATGCCTAGTCCTTCCATCGTATTAGAGTTCTGTGTGTTTGCTTGTCTTTTATAGAAGAGCAGCATGGGGTGATAGCCCTATAGTGGTTCCATTCTGCTCACTTTGTCATCTGTTCAGAATGCTCACTGCTGTGGATATTTCTAGAAGGCTAATGTTTCAAACCTTCTCCAGCTCTAATTAACCCAAGCCTTCTTTATCACAATGATCATCTGCCCTTGCCCATACATGTGATGGTACCCTCGAGTCCTTCCATGCCCTGCATACCACAAATACCCACGCCTGATTATAAATTCTCAGGATCTATCAACATCCCCTCAACTCTACACAGGTCACATTTATGGGGGCAGCACACAGGGGCAAGCCTGTGCTCTAGCTTCCTGAGTCATTTGACCCCTCTGGGACAGTGAGCACAATATCAGAGAGATGTTGTCTCTTCCTCTCTACAGTGGGAGAGACCCTGATGCTATCTCAAGGGATAGTGTGAACCTTAAGTGCAAAGGACCCAGGTGGAGAGTGATTGACAGATGTGAGTTCCCCATTCCTGTCTTATAAAGTTTATGAAAGGACCAAAAAAATAATAACTATGATCTGTAGGAATGTATGAGGCTGTTTTAAAAAAAATAAGGAAAGTATTCATGGATTTAATAAGTATTTCTAAAACAGGAGGGTACGTCCAGTGCCTCTTGGTGATGCTGAGTTATTGCTGCATGATTCACAGACTTGGGGAGGATGCCTCCTTCCCTCCTAAGACAGCCAGAAATCATGAATAATAGAAGGCCATCCTGTCCCTACCACCTCTGCATCTCTGAGAGACAAAGGACCCAAAGTCAGACTTGAGATATTCTTGACATCTTCTAAACAACATGAAAGTGTGAGGCAGAGCTCCAGCAGCCTTACAAGAAGTGTACAAGTTTGGGCCCTGTTTCTCTTTTTCTTTTTGACCTTCTGTAGGAAGCATGATAGATGGTCTGAAGACAGTTCGTGGTTAAAGAGAAATCATAATAGCATTCACATATTTTATGCCAGACACTGAACTTGGTTGCTTTATTTTCAAAGATATGTTTTGTGTCTGT
>JAQHUG010000116.1:4344361-4372332 GCA_028555095.1 Dicrostonyx torquatus | reverse complement strand
ACCTGAAGTTGACCTCTGGCTGCCATACACACACACGTGCAGGCACCTGCGAGCACAATCCTACACACACATATACCTATCTCCTGCACATACACACACACATACACCCCAGAACATATCTCCTGCACATACACACACACATACACCCCAGAACATGTAAGCTGGTAGGAAAAAAAAATGAGCTTTCCCTGCTCCACCTTTATCATCTTGACCACGTGATAGAAATAAGGAGCATTGTCTACCCAATGGGAGGCTATGGAGCCCACCCCTCCTCTCTTTGAAGACCCTCATCCCAATGCTCTCAGCTGAGGCAGAATTGATATCTCCCACCAGCCACACAAGGCAGCATTCATTTCTAAAATCCATATCGGTCTGCTGATACGCATCAATAAGGCACTGCATTGCTGGCAGTGAATCCCCTGAGTGTCTGGGAGAGACGTGAGAGTCTCGCTGTCTCCTGCTTAAGTCATCACCTTTCCTGTGCAGGAAGAGAGCTTGTCAGCTATTGGTTCCTCACGTCTTTGGTTTCCCTGTGGACATCTGAGATATTTAACAGAAAAGGGACACATTTTTATCTATAAAAGACAATGCAACCTCTCAGAGTAAGCTTGGCAGAGTCAGTTTGAGGACAGTCCAGAGTAGGAGGGGGGATTAAAAGCCTGGAGTCACTGTCACAAGCCTTTGCAGGAGCTGCATTCCCTGAGAAACTGGGGCACTCTTTTTAATACAGTGGTCAGAGCTCCAAGGCTCAAGTCTCAGCTCTACTCGTACCTCAAAGTTGCCCTAGGTGGCTTCACATCAGTAGGGTGTGGAGTTTAACAGTCAAGCCCCAAGGGGTTTGAAACACTGCGGGAATTGACAGGCATTAAGAGCCTGAGTGCACCATAACTGCTACTTCTTATCTCATGCAAAGTTGGTGCCTAAGAGGCTGGGGAGATGGCTCTCTGGTAAAGTGTAAGCACTGCAGGTCTGATCCCCCAGAAGCCCACTTGGGTGTGCTGGCTAAAGAGGCTGGCCTCACTGTCAAGGGATGGATTTGATTAAGAAGCTTTAATGAATGAGGTGGGGGATTGACTGAGGCTGACTCCCAACATCGATCTCTCTGCCGCTTAATGCATGTGCATACACATGCATGCGAACCCACACACATGCAAAAACATGCATACACACACAAAATGGAAAAAAAATGAAAAGCCTAAGGCTCAGTTTTATCCCATAATCCCCCAGAGAATGGTGGTCGGGGTCCTTTCAGAACCCTCATCTAAAGGACTCCACAGAGTCTCTGTCTTCCCCAAGCCACAGTGTCATATTCCAGTACCTGTAGCTTTCCCCGCCAGACCACACCAGGGATCTGTTCATAGAACACTTGCACAGGCCAGTCGTGCTGACAGGTGGCCCAGATACACTGAGAAGAAAGGTTAGTGAGGTCCCCACTTCATCACACAGCCTTCGATCTAAGGGAAAAGTACTCGCAAGGCCAATAAGCCAGCATTCTCCCACACCCTCCTGACATCAAACACAAACTTGCGGTCACATTTGCTCGTGTACACTTTCAGGAGAGAAGCAGGGAGGAAAACAGCGGATCTGAGGAAAAACCCAGCCATGCTGCAGTCCCTCAGGACCTCTCTGCTGTCTGGGGCAATGCCAAAACCTCATCCTTCCCCTTAGGACTTACTGAGAGCCCTGAGTTTGCCAGGCACCATGGAAGGTGCTGGGGCTGGGAGGTGACAACTGAGGCATGTCTGTGGCCTTCAGGGAACTCATCGATCATCCCAAAAGAGATGTCAGATGGAACGTTTTGTCCTAGATACTGTGAATCATCAGAGTCAGAACAGATTTCGGCTGCAGCTGATACACAAAAAGCACCTGCCTCATTGATGGTGCTGGAGAGAAGCTGACATTTGAGATGGCCAGTACCCCAGTTCCCTAAGAATTCCCTTGAGCACTTGCGCTAACCCCACAGCATCCTGCACACATCTATTTTAAACTAGCACCTCAGAGGTTGAAATCCTCCAATGGGGTGTGCTTGGCTAGCACAGCCATGCTATTATAGATAACACCTACATTCTGGAGAGTTCTTCTCCCCCAAAAGGAGCAAGAAGATTAAAGGAGAGCAGCAACCTGCGTCTGCCTCTTGGGGTATTACAGTTTGTGCCTTCAACAAAACCTTAAAAGAACCTACTGTCCACCAGGTCTGCCTCAGGAGGAGAAAAATCATCACTGAGTAAAACAGGGTATCCTACCCTCCCACAGGGGCCGCTGTAGCAAACTTAAAAACAGGCTGGCCACTGACACGAGTCGTCATCTAGGTGCTGTCTGAGTCTGGCACCAACTTCTGACTATTCCCTCTTTGACTGTCCATGACATTAGGACAGATGAAGGATGAGATATGCTTACTCCAAAACCAGACAAAAACTCCTGTGGATTTAACAAAGGTCAGTAAAGCTCAGCAGAGAGACACTACCAAGGAAAAGCACTTCAGCTCTTTCTATCGTGATGTCCCCAACAGATTCTCTAGTGCCAGCAGGACAGGTCCAAGGTGAAGAGTCACATACCTGCCTCCCTGCTGTGCCAAAGTGCATACTTTTACCATTGACACTCTCTCGACTGTTGACTCCAATACAGACCCAATCTGTGTGTGCTGTTTATTTATTTCTTTAAGACACCAGCAGCCCCCGCAGCAGAAGCACAGCGGATGCCACTTTCTGACTTTCTTGCAGCCTCACGCTCAGCTAGCTTTCATGCACAGTCCAGGACCACTTGCCAATGGAATGAAGCCACCCACAGTGGGCTGGGCTTGATTGACACCTGATTAACAGTCATGCTTACAGGCCACCCTGATGAGGCAATTCCTCAATGAGTCTCTTTTATCTGCTTCTAAGCTGGGTCAGGCTAGCAGTTAAAGCCATCTGTGATAGTGATGGTTACTAACTTAGATAGCATCAATACATTGGTATAATACCTATAACATAACGTAAAGCCTATCAGATTTTCATTTAAGATTTACCTTTCATGTACGTCAATCACTGCTCTGAAAAGTTGTTAGGAAAAAAATGGCAGAGGTTGACATTAGCCTTGCCACATAACCCCTGTACCTAGATCCACCCCTGCCTGGGACTGGATCTTACATGGTTGAACCATGAACTGGACCGACCTGGTTGAACTCAGAAGTTGGTTTCAATTAATCTGAGTTTCTTGAGGATACCGAAGTAAAGCTGATAGCTCCACCCAACATCTAATTACACTCAGGTCAAGCACTAAAAGGCATTCAGTTTCCTTCCTTCCCACTGAATGCCCAGAAAGCACATGTCTAGGAGACAATAAATATATCCACGGAAGTCATAGGTACCAGCAACCAGATATGCCCAGGTCTCTGTCTACGGAAGGAGAGCAGCAGGTATTCAACCCTTAGAACGGGTGGGAAGGAAGCGCAGGTGCACAGTTCCTGGGAGGAGCCGGGAAGTATGCAGGTTTGAGCTGGCTCACTCCAAGATTGCCCAGAAATATGCAGAAGTGGTTCCAGGATGCTTAGTTCTTAATTAGAGATGCCAAAGACAGGAAGTAACAAATGCTCTAATTGATATTGGAAGCGTAATGAACTTGACAGAACAAAAGGTTGAGAATACAGCAGTGTGTATGCCCGGCCAACAAGAAATACATGACACATCTCCAACTAGAAATGCAACAATAAAAGTCCAAATTACCAGGATAAAGAAGGACAGAATTAGGCAATAACAGCCAAACTGCCTGACAACTTATTCTTAGCTGCATGGCTCCTGGCAATGGGGGGAAGGAAGGAAATTCGTGCCCAGAAATAGACTAACAGCGGGGCTTTTTTATATGGAATTTTTTGTGTGAAGCATTGTGCATCACAAGAGGGAAAGAAATGGCTTTAAATCTCTTTTGATTTTTTTTCCCCTTCTCTCCATGTTCTTTCAAGTAAAATTCACATCAGTCTGAGGCAGGTGGATTTGGGTTTCTATGACTTGAAACAACAATGAAAATAATAGCTGCTCATGCCAGAATTCATCCTCGTTCTGTCAAATCTCCCCTCCCCGTCTGTCACACCTGGCCAGCTCCCACTGCCTGAAGGGTGATGTCAACTCAAGTGTGACTCCCTGAGGAGCCTGCTCAGAACACACCTGCCTTCCATTTAATCTGCTCTCCAAGCCCAGCTACTTAGGGGGACTTTGATCGCACAGCCTGCTGTGGATGGCACACGCTGACCCAAGTAAAGCCGCTGCCGTGGGGCTCACTGTCATTTCCTGCGAGGCTTCAGGGACCAGCTCCCCACACAGCTCAGCAAGCCACAGAACATCTTATCCTTTTCTCTGGCATTCACCTCCTCACCTTTTCCTCTCCCACAGACCAGCTTCTTCAGAAGCAGGATCCTTCCCTGGGGTAGAGAAGTCTTTAAAATGCCAATGCCTTTTGATTAGCCTTTCAAGGTTGCATTATTATGAATCCACCTGATACCTGTAGGTTGGGAATGTAATTATGGCAGCCAAAAGTTAACAGAAGCCATCTTCAAGATCTGCATGAGTTTATAGTTATCTCTCCCTGAGCATGAGAAGCTGTTCACCATGGATGGTGATGAGTTTCACTGGTTGATTCTGAAAGCTACTGGCATAGAACATGCTGTGGTTTGAGTAAAAAATGTCCCCCACAGGCTCCCATATTTGAATACTTTATCCCTAGCAGGTGGTGCTGTTTGAAGAGGTTGCAAAACCTTTAGGAGGCAGAGACTTGCTGGAGGAAGTATGTCACTGGGGGTGGGCTTTAAGAATCTATAGATTTGTCTGACTTCCAGTCCTCTCTCTGCTTCCTAACTGTTGACACAATGTGGCCAGCCAGTCTCACACTCCTGCTGCTATGCCTTCCAGTAGCTATTGAACCAATCCCTCTGAAACAATGAGCCAAAATAAAACCTTTCTCCCTTAAGTTGTTTTTTGTCATGGTGCTTTTTGCTTGCTTGTTTGTTCTCCATGACACTATCACAGCAACAGGAAAGAAACTATGACACTCTGCAACTACAGACATATAATAAACACAAAACCACCACTCAGAAAGGCAGATGCCCAATAATTAAGTCATATTTAAGATATGGAAATAGCATTTTACTTCCATTCTCTCAAGAACTTTAAAGATAGTCTTTAACAAGAGACAAACAAAGCACACAGGATCACCTGAAAAGTAGGGCTTCTTCCCAAGTAACCCAGTCTTAATCCTGAGGACCTGTGATTACACAGTACAGCAGGGAACCAGGGAATCCAAGAGATATATCAAAATCCTAGCCTCTACTAAGTGGGAGCTTGTTTAAAAAAATTTATGCAGATAGAAGCTTAAAAATCTCAATAAAGGGTCATCTCAAATTAGGATGGCCCTTAAATTCAATGACAAACCCTGTATAAGAAAAGTCACACAGAAAAACAGTGATCAGCTCACACAACAATGAAGACAGTGAGAGAAGCTATACAAGCCAAGGAATGTCAAGAGCCACCTTTCCTAGGACTTCTGGAGGAAGCAGGGTCCCCACCAACACATTTATTCCAGATCCTGTTCTCAATAACTCAGAATAAACATCAACATCTTTCAAGTACTTGGTTTAATAATAACTTTTTATACCAGCTCTTGGAATTAATGCATTGGACAAAGTGTTGGTATGAGAAGTCCTTCTGTTTATGTTTTGCTTTTATTGGTTAATGAATAAAGCTGTTCCAGCCAATGGCTTAGCAGAATAGAGCTAGGTGAGAAAACTAAACTGAGTGCTGGAGAAAGAAGGTGGAGTCAATGAGACGTCATGTAGCCACCATGAGGGAAAGACACCTCCGTTGGAGCCCACTGAAACTTTGTCGGTAGGCCACGAACTCATGGTGATGCACAGATTAATGGAAATGGGTTAGTTTAAGATATAAGAGCAAGCTAGAAATATGCTTAAGCTATTGGCCAAACAGTATTGCAAATAATATAGTTTCTGTGTGATTATTTCAAGTCAGGGCTGTCGGGAAACTAACAAATGGCTCCGCCAGCAAAGGTATTGAAGATTCATTGACAGTCCAGAGGTGGCTTGTCTGGGTGACCCCCAAATGTTTACTCACCCCAGATATGGAACTAACAATAGACCAAAATCCAACTAGGTGAACCAATTAATTTTATTGGGGCTATTTACAGGAATATGGGTGAAAGAGCACTTACAGGAGCAGAAATGACTCACCAAAGCCCACCCTAGCATGGGTAATAGCTCAGTAAAGTTGGGAACCTGGAACTCACTGTGCAGCCGGCAGGCAGCTCAGTGGACTGAAGAGTGCTCTTTTTTCCTGGTGGCTCAGTTGATCTGAGCCTCTTCTAAGCATCTCTATTGGCCTGTGATGATCTTTCAGTTGTATTTTACTCCCAATATACTGTTAAGAGGGGGGCCTAGTGAATCTGGTTCAGGGACTTCCTATAGCTACTTTGAGTTGTTTACTTCTTATCTTAAGGAGTTTTCCTGCAGGATAGAGTCTACTAACCAACACTCCATGTTGGCATTAAAGACCTTTATGAGGGGAGGTAGAAGGATCAGAGTCAGAGAAGCAGGTACAATTATGGACTCAGACAGGAGAGAGAAAGGACAGGGAGAGGGAGTAGGAGGGCACTACCCTGTAGGCTTTCAAAATGGAGGAGGGGACCTGAGCTAAGAAAGTGGGTGACTTTTAGGTCTAAAAGAATTAGGGATGGACTCTACTAACATCTTCAAGAAGGAACACAGCCCTGTCAACATCATTTAGATTCCTGCCTATAGAATGAGACAACAAATTTATATTTTAAGCCACTGTTACAGTTACCATAGAGACAGATGTGATAACCCTAACACCCCTTCAGGTGTGGTTATGGGTTTAGTGTCGCTAAACTGCTGAGAGTGTTAATTCCCTATTAGCACTCTTCAAGGGTCAGTACCCTTAACTATAAGGAGCAATCCACTTGGCCCCTTGAAGAGCAGCTGATAGACCCTCCCCTTGTGCCTGGAGCAGGAGCTGTCTGTCTGCCAAGCTGCCCCTTCTCACAACACTCCATAGCCACTGAGGAGCCTGAGCTCTGGCTGCAGAGAGCAGTCCAGCCACAGCTGTTGCCAGAGTCACTGCTCCTGTCTCGGCCACAAAATCTCCAAGCCGCTAGTGCAAGCTTTGGAAGCTTCTCCTCTGAGAAAGCCAAGCCACAGTGTGCCACAGATGACCTGGTTCCCTGGAGCTATCCTCACCCTGGACAAGAGGAGGCATGTCTCCCTAGAGTCTCAGCAACCAGTCTCACTGATGTAACACAAGGCTTATGACTGGCCCTTAGGGAAGCCTTATAACTAACAGAGTTGGGAGCTAAGGCATCTACCAGGCTGTGATGCCAGTCTACACAGGCATATCTGCCTCTCTTCTGATGATATGAGCAGGATGCCTGCTAGTTTGGGAAGCATCTCCCCTGGGGTTGCAATACCAGGGCCCCAAAGGCTCCTCTCTGCTGGTCTTCTGCTCCAGAGTGGTCTCTATCTCAGGTACACTGGATGAAGCACTTGCAGGAAGAACAGACAAATACAAGAAGAGCACCCAGCTTGAGGGCTAGCAGACATGGCCCCAATTACAGCGGCAGCAACAAGGAAGCAGATGAAGAATTCTGGGCATCACTGGAAACCGAGGACCCAGTACCAAAGCTAAGGCATGGGACACCATGAGGAGTGGCAGAGTTCCAGAGAGTGAATTAAGGTAGAGTCTGGAAGAAGCTAAGACTGCAAAAGATGGCTTTTGTAATCAGACAGGAGAGAAGTTGAGACTATGCAAAATAAAAGGCTGTGAGGAGACAAAGGCAGTCACTGAGCCACGAAGAACCCCAAATCCCAATCCCAGGAAGAGACTGAGAGCATTTCCAAAGGTTAATGAGCCACAGATCCTGACAGTCAGAGTTCGGGAGCTGGAATTCCATTCCAAACCCCAAGTAATAAATCTCTGCCTTGAGCATCTACAGCAAAGAGTCCTTGCCATGAGTATCTACAACAGTGAGCCTTCTGCCTTGAGCATCTACAACAATGCATCTCTGCCTTGAGCATCTTTATAGTGATGCGTCTCTGCCTTGATCATCTTAGCAATGCATCTCTGCCTTGAGCATTTATAGCAATTCATGTCTGCCTTGAGCATCTGCAGCCATGCATCGCTACATTGAGCATCTACAGCAATGAGCCTCTGGCTTTAAAAGCAATATACTACTGAGACAGACCAAGCATTGCATGTTTCCTTTGGATGTACACTTTTATGTAATCACCCCCCCAAATTCGATATTGAGACCTGAGTGCAAACATATTTCACAGTGAGGGGCCAGTTGCCCATGCCTGAGATAATTCAGTAGCCCTCTGGAGACATCCACCAGGAGACATGCAGAGAGGAAGCAAAGGCATTCACCTTTGAATGTCTCTCATCTAGATCTCTTCAACACTCCCTTTATAGTTCCTGCTCCAGAAAATTTGCTCATAGCTCAATAATTTTTTAATCAACTACCTTGTTCTTCAGACATGGCTCAGTTAGTAAGGTACTTTCCACACAAGTATGAGAACATGAATTTGATCCCTTAGAACCCGTGTGATAATCTGGGCATTACAGGTATGCACCCATCACCCAGTGCTGAGGAGACAGCGACACCTGGATCTCTGGGACTCACTGGTCAGTCAAGCTGAATTGGCCAGCTCCAGGTTCAAAGAGTTGCTGTGTCTTAAACATGACAGAGAGTAACTGAGGAAGACATCCAGTGTTAGCTCTGATCTCTGCATGCATGCATACACATGTGCACACCCAGTTACTTTTTTTACTCACTTTTTTTAAACAACTGTCTTTTGAACTTCTAAATATACACATTCCTCTGGAGGAGCTCTGAGCTTTGACTACTCTTTGGCATGGCTCACACAATGACATTAGAGTCACACAATGACTCTCTGTAAGAATCCTGTCCACTATCTCATTTGGCCTCTTGCGTCCTCCCCCCCTCTTCCTAAGAGATAAGGAAGCTAGGCTCAGGGTGGTTACACAGTCTAACCAAGGTCAAACAGCAAGGAAGGATGGAACCAGGATGGAACTCATAACCGATGTCTAAAATCTTAACCGAGGAACTCGCTGCACTACCATCCTTGTCTCTCCACTGAGAATGGCCCTGTGGCTGTCACTGCGAGGGCATGAAAGGCAAGCACACACTGCATCTCCCCCACGTTGACCCTTGACAGATGTGAAGAGCATTGCGATGGCCCCCTCTCCACTAATGCAATGGCACCTTCCTCCTCTGCACCTCACGGCCCAGCTGGCCTCCCACCTCCCCCAGTCTTTTCTCCTGTGATTTGATTTCCAGAATCCTCCATCCCCTCACATTCTTCCTCACTCCCACATTTCCCAATGCCCCTTTCAGATTTTACAAAGACAGACCTGGCCGCCAGAGTGCTGGCGTGAGCTGTAGTATGTGTCACATTATTTTATAAAAGAGGGGGCCTGAATAAAAAACTCTCTACTTTCCTCCAAAATCTAAACCAGAAAATCAGCACGTAACTGTGACATCCCCACAGCCCCCACAAGGAGTTGAAACGGGGTGGTAGAGATTGCAGTGAGCAGGATTGACCTTCTACAAAAGGGACAGCCTCTGCTCCAGAAAAGTCTCACAGGAAGTGATGTAGCCCTGTGGCCATTCTGGGTTTTCATGGGATAGAAACACAGATTTCTACATGAATTTGCCAAATTTTTCATAATGGTGTGATGGCTACTCTTAATTGTCAACTTGACTACATCTAGAATTAACTAAAACCTTAATGGCTGGGCATACCTGTGAGGGGGTCTTTCTTCTTAATTAAAATTTTGAATTGGATCTTTGAGATAGGACTCTTTTGAGGTGGGAAGAGGCATGGTTCATCTGGGCCGCACCATCTGCTGGCAGCCTATATAAAGGAAGTGGAAGAAGGAATCGCTTTCTCTGCCTGTTTGCTCTCACGGGAAAGTCCATTCCCTCACCAGCATTACTACCTACCTCTTTGGGATTCTGGTGTGCGCTGAAGACTAGCTGAGACACCCAGACTCCAGGACTGAACACCTACTAGATTCTTGGACTTCCCATTCATTGTGGGATTAGCTAGGCCACAACCTATAAGCCATTCTGTTAAATCACCTTTCTATATAGAGAGATTCGTTCTATGAATTCTGTTACTCTAGAGAACCCGGACGAATAGAAATGGTACCAAATTAAATAATAATAACAATAAGTAACTCATGGGCTGGGGAGATGGCTCAGTGGGCAAAAACACTTGCCATTAAAGTGTAAGGAGCTGCGTTTGAATTCTCAGAATCTACTTAAAATCAGGATGGGTACAAGGATCTGTAACCCCTGTGCTGTTAACAGGAGGTGGGAGGTGGAGACGGGAGACTCCTCGGAAGCTAGCTAGTCAGCTAGCCTTAAATAAGCAACAAAAAACAACAGAGACCCTGTCTCAAACAAAATGGAAGGCGAGGACTGACATACAGGGTTGTCCTCTGATCTCCACATGTCCACATGCCTACTGTGGCGCATGCTCACCTGCACTCACACACATGAAAGGAAAGAAACAACTTCTGTGTGTATGAGCACACACACACACACACACACACACACACACATCCCTACACTCCTCTGGACCACACCCAGCCCTATGGCTGCCTCTCTTTGCTCTGCAGTCAACTATAGGTCCATTCTTATATGCCAGTTAGACCACCTATAGACATCAACCCTGGCAGCTAGCAGACTTTGTGGATCTTGCACTAATAATAAAGGTCGAGGCTTCCTACAGACAGATACAGACAAATTTAGATACATACAGATACACTCACAGAAACACAGCGACACATGGAGACACACACACAGGCAGACACACAGTCACACAAACACATATAGATACACAGAGACACATAAACACACACACAGAGTCACACATATAAGGTTTGTCTCCTGTTTACTTTGTGCTAGTTCCTCCACTCTCAGAAGATTCAGAGAGCATCTTTCCAGCTGTTTGCACCTGTTCTCCAAAAGTCACAAGATCCCCAGGTCACAGGAGCGAGCCTGTTTGTCTCCGTAATTCCCATCTCGCCAAAATCAACACTTGATTCACTCCTCTAAGTCCCAGGCCCGACGTGTAGAAATGGCTGGGCAGCAGATCCACGGATCTCTCCGGTGGTGCTAATGACTGTCGGTGTTGAGGCAACCCCTGGGTTGACACTGACACCCATGCAGAGCCCTGTGGAAAATTCCATCCATCCTCCAGTCGCAGCAAAATGCATTACAAATACAGACAGAGAAACCATAGCAGATGCATCCGAGCCACTTAATTAAATCCCAGGGTCGCCAGCAAAGCCTGTCTGGATGCAGCCCTGGGCTTCATGATCTGACAACTCACTCTATTTGGCTCCTCTAAAGAGTGGACCTTCTTCATGAGGCTCGCACAAGACAGCCAAGATAAAAAAACAAATTCATCTTCCAAAATATCATATCCTTTAGGAAGGACAGAGTGTAGTTTTAGCTCATTTTTGGGCATGGGAACAACGATGCACATGACAGCAATGATTCACAAATTTGACTCCCTTCTCCGACGTAGAATTATCTAGAGCAAGAGAACGAGGATTCCATCCTGCAGGGCTCCACAGGGCTCCTGGGAGAGAGCCAGTCTCAGGAGAAACAGAGCAAGACATTTGTTTGAGCCCATGTCAGCCCACCTCCCTGAGTCACCGTCAATGTCTCCTTTTTCTTGAATGATGTGGAGACAGAAATAAATGTACTGGGCTGGGGACAGGCTAAGTTGGTAAAGAACTTAACAAGTATGAGGACCTGAGTTCAGATCCCCAACACCAACATGGATAATTAGGTGTGTGCCTGTGATTCGAGGAATTAGAGACCGGAGGGTTCCCTAGGGCTCACTGGCCAGCTGGTCTAGCAAAGTCAGTAAGCATCTGGTTCAACAAAAGTACCTGTCTCAAAAATAAGGTAACGTGTATGTGTGTATGTATGTGTATGTGTGTGTATATATGTGTGTATGTGTGTATGTATATGTGTATGTGTGTATATATGTGTGTATGTGTGTATGTGTGTGTATGTATGTGTGCATGTATGTGTGTATGTGTGTATGTGTGTATGTGTGTATATGTGTGTGTATGTATGTGTGTATGTGTGTGTATATGTGTGTGTATGTATGTGTGTATGTGTGTGTATATGTGTGTATGTGTATGTATGTGTATGTATGTGTGTTTATATGTGTGTATGTGTGTATGTATGTGTATGTATGTGTGTGTATGTATGTGTGTATGTGTGTGTACGTGTGTGTGTATGTGTGTGTGTATGTGTGTGTGTGTGTGTGTGTGTGTATACATTTGCATTGTCAGTCTGTCTCATACGTACCTACCTCCTGGACTCAGGTTTTTCTCAACTCCTAGTATGGAAGGCCTTAGTTTGTTTCATCTGGCTTGCCCACAGAACACAAGGATTGCCAGGAGTCCTAGGGCAAGGCCGTATTATAGGTTTTAAATCAGCCTGCTTTTGTCTTTGGGGACAATTTATGGCCCATGGTCAGGAAACAAGCTATGTCACACTGGAGGCTTCTGCAGATTCCCGTTCAATGAGACTTTATGGATCCAACATCCTCCTTTATCAGACATACTCTAGTCAAACCCCCGTCTCATGCAGGCCACACAGAGAAAGCACCAACCTTTTCTAGACATTCCCTTGCTAGCCACCAAGGGCTGGCCAAGTGGCTTGGCAGATAAAGGCACCTGCCTCTAAGCTTCACGACCCACATGGTGGAAGGAGGGAAATGAGTCCAGAAAGCTGTCCTCTGACCTCCACATGCATGCGTGCATCTGCTTGTACAGGCACACGTTAAGAAATTAAATTAATTAATGTAAGTTGGAAAAGCCTAAGGCCAGGTCTCCTTTCACCTCTGAACAGAAGCAGACATGATGTAAAGGGCAGGCTCTTTGGGTGCATTCGATTTTCCTACACTATCTGAGCAGATTGGAACTGGGAGCTCTCTGGGAGATTCAAAGATGGAATCTTTTCTCTCTGTGATCTCTGCTGCATCACAGACAGCAAGGACAATGAAACTCCCTGCAGATTCTGAAAGAATTTGGAGCCAAAATATTCACTGATCAGTAACGAAGAGAATCAGGCAGAAGTACCCCATGTCCAGATTTCTCAACTGCAAGCTGTGTGTCCCTTTGGTAGTATTCAAATTAAGGCAGGAGGTGCATGATGAGGTTTTTTATTATTATTTTAATAGTCATTTACTTTAATGTATATTAACAAAATTTTAACACATCAAGCTCATGGGTTTTATTATCTTATAATGACCCTAAATTAGTTTTTAAGCCTGAGAAAAGGAGGCTTTTATCGGCACCAGACTTCAGCCAGCTGAGGCAGACAGCTGCTGCAGGAAAGCAGGGTACGTGAAGAAAATATACTCAGTAAATAACCCAACCGGGCATAACCGGTTGGTAAAAACTGCAATGATGTATGGATTGCCAGAGTAAAGGATGCAGCCTGCTTATGAGAAAGACAGAGAGGAAGGAAGAAGAGGGAGAGGGGGACGAGGGAACAGATCATCACTTGAGACCAAGAACCAGAGAAAGAAACAGCAGCTTCTCTGTTGACATCAATCTTCTCCTCTGTGAAGTCATCTCCCTCCCTTCAAATGAAGGACATTCAGACAGAACATGCGGGAGATGAGAGAGAGAGAGAGAGAGAGAGAGAGAGAGAGAGAGAGAGAGAATATGCTGGAGGTGAAAGGAGAGGGAAAGAGACAAACAGACAAACATTCTGGAGGTGGAGAGAGCAAATGGAACACATGAGCAAGTGTGTCCCTCGGTACCTTCACGACATCTTCATCGGCCGACCTGCATTCCACAGACTCCAACACATCCACCACAGATCCATCTTCTTGAACCCCCACGACCTTGACAGGAACTGAGACGGGCTTTCCGGTGAGGATGGCGGTGTTCAAAACTTCTGTGTCCTGAGCGAGAGAGCAAAGGGCACAGGTGAGCAAACCGGTGACAAGAGTGAGCAGGGGAGGGAGGGCAACTGAGCGAGCCACCATCACCTGGACTCCTGTTAGGACTACAAAATCCCCAGCAGGCTCCAAGGCTTGAACATTTGGTTAGGCCCTGTTAGAACATGGGCCTGCCCCTGAAGGGCACCAGTCATTCCTGGTCGGGAGAGATGGCTCAGTAGTTGAGGTCACTGGGTGGTCTTCCAGAGGACTGGGCTTCAATTCCTAGCACCCATACAACCATCTGTAACTCCAGTTCTAGAAGATCCAACACCCCGGCCTCCACAAGCATGCATGCATATTGTAATACATACTAACATGCAGATAAGACACACACATAGAAAGAAAAATTTTCATTTATATTAAACAATAGTCACTTTTTTATTTTTCAGACTAGCAGGGAACTTTATTCAAAAGCAAAATGCTCTTACAGAGCTGAAAGAAATACACTGTCAAGAGCCACCGTGGACCATAGGAATGAGCACACACTTAAGGACCCAACTTACTGTCTTAGATTTCTTTTTATGGGATTCAAAGAGAGGAGGATTTTACTTAATAGAAGGTATAATTTGAGTGGTTCTCTATTTCATATTATTATTTTTCTTCTTTTTTTGTTTTGCTTCTTATGTTGTTTGTTTGTGTTTTGAGACAGGGTTTCTCTGTTTAGCTTTGGAGCCTGTCCTGGAACTCCCACTGTAGACCAGGCTGGCCTTGAACTCACAGAGATCCCGCCTACCTCTGCCTCCCAAGAGTGCAGGCATTAAAGGCATGAGCCACCACCACCTGAGCAGTCACTCTTAAGAGGCCAAATCCTACAGTGAAGATCAAGTCACACCCCTGCTTACAGCTCTTCTCTGAGACAGAGTTAAGAAGCTGCCTCTGTCTCTCTGTGTCTTTGTGTCTGTCTGTCTCTCTATGTCTATCTGTCCCTCTGTCTCTCTCTGTCTCTCACAAGTCCCTCTCCAGGTTTTAAAGGAAGCATCCCCTTCCCTTTACGGCTCCCATCATGTTTGTCTGCCACATATAAACTAGTTCATTCTGCTCTCGCTCCCCCTTCCAGGTCTGACCATGGTCCTGAGTCCCTTTCACCTAAGCACCACAGGCTACCTTTCCCAAACCCTCCACAGCTGCTCCATCATATTTAACAGCCAGCAGCAGTGGGCACTGTCTGAAACATTGTGGAGCCATTAGTAGGTAGAGTTACTAAAAGGGGATGGGTCCCTTGAAGATGGAAGGTTCCAGAAAGTTGGGTGGGGGTCTGCCTCACACTGAAGATAATTAAGCCGCCCAGCAGCTAAACTCTTGATAGTACCCAGTTGCAGGGGCACTGTCCTCCCTTCTCATCTTGCAGACATGACTGCCAATTGGCACAAGAATTATCCTCGATATTAATTAATTAGCACATGTACATCTGCAGTTATGTGGTTTTAGAGGATTTTTTGGAGGCTTTTGGAGGGTGTGTGTATGTGTGTGTGTGGACCAGAGGACAACTTCAGTGATCATTCCTCAGAAACCACCTACCATGCTTATTTAGACAGCATCACTCACTGGGACCCAGGACTCTCTGAATAGACGAGGCTGTCTGGCCAGTCAACCCCAGAGCCCCCACCCCCCGTCTCTACCTCCCCAGCAGTGATATTACAAGCACACACCACCACCTTGGTGAGCTTTTAATAGGGTCTCTGGGGACTGAACTCAGGACCGCACACCTACAGGTGCATTATCACTGAGCAAACCTCTCTCTTCAGTATCTTAGTCTTAGCTTAAGATTCATTCGGAAAGTGGTTGCTCATTTTGGGGGGACTTCACAGCACAGTGATTACAGACTTCCTATGGGGTCCATATTAAGAAAACAATAGCACAAAGGGGCAGAGAGAACTGGCTACGAGTAAGCACCTGCATACCCCAGCTGCCACCAGGACCCTCCTGCCCCTCACCTTCCAGTTCTCCCCGAGACTGTTCTCCAAATCCAGGCATGAGTGGCTTTTCCTCTCTCACTCTGGCAAACTGTTGGGATGCTGTAGGTTCTCTCTTCCTCATTTAGTCAGATCAGTCCATCTCATGACATACTGGTTTTGTTAGAGTTGACCTAACCCCATTTGAATGCTTCGTGAAAAGGCGCATGACCCTCAAACAGTCAGGGAAAATATCCTAACATTGTGTCCACAGTGAAGTCAGTTTCTAGAAAGACCGCAAGCAAGACCAGGTTCCTGGTCAGGATTTCTTGATTCCCCAAGCCAGCCCCACCTGAAGGTCACCTGCTGTCTTTTGATGCTTAGATACATTTCTGCTTTAACTAAACTTCGGCTTCCCCTAAAGCCAGTTTGAACTGGGTTTTATCACTTGCAACCAAAAAGTCTTGGTGAGACTAGGGGACAGGGTGGGTTCTAGAGAAAGAAGCCAGCTCCTGCATCAGTCTGTGCCCTGGGGAAGCCCTTGCAGGAGACACTGATGCGTCTCCCAGACTGAGTTTCAAGGGCAGGCACAGATTTCCTCCAGCAAATCAAGGCTGACCCTGACTTACAACCCTGTCGTGCACAGCTCAGCGCCTGAGTTTCCACATTTCGACTCTTCCACGAGTGGCTTAGTTTTTGCACCTTCCTCCCCACATCATCCATGGACAGCCTCTCAATACTTCCGGTGGCTATGGCTCCCATCCCTCAGCACACTGAAAAAGAAACTGCCGTGCTCAACATCACAGCAACGTCATCCACTGCCAAAGATACAAGGCAAGCATCTGTCGGGGGACATGACTCCTCGGCTCCTGACCTGGGAAGGGTTAGACTTCACACGAAGGTGTGCAGACAGCCTTTCAGAAGTATGTTTCCATCAGCATTCAACAGAAGATGGCAGAGAAAGATGAGCAGAAGATTCTCTGCCATGTGACAGCAACAAAAGAGCTGACAAACACCATTGAAAACAACTATTCCAAATGCATATGGGGCCAGGTCACCGTTTACTCAAGAAACGCAGACTCTTGGCTTGTTAAGCAAAAGGAAACCAGAGAACTCAGTGGCATTTTGCCCTGAGCTTCTCCCCCTCCTCTCTGGGGCTGCAGTGGTCTTGAACACTGGCATCTCACCTTCACAGAAAAGCCTGCAGTGTAGACACTGCTTGAGGGTGCAGCTGGAGACCTTCCGAAACCTCAAGTCACTGGAGGCCCTGCCTGCCAAGCTGTCTGTGACCTGAGTCCTGGCTCACCTGGTGGAAAAGCCTTCTACTCAGAGATGTGTGTCAATAGAATTATGGGCAATTGTTTAATCCCAGAGCTGTTAGAGGCCATGGACAATGGACAACACTTGATCAAAAATCTTAGGGGGAAAACACGGGGAGGGAGAGGACGGTGGAAGCTTTAAAAGGCTATGACTGAATCCTAGGAAATAACAGATAGGAAAAGTGACAGACACATAGGGATAGATAGATAGATGGATAGATAGATAGATGGATAGCCAGACAGACAAACAGGTGGTAGATGATAGGTAAACAGGTGATAAATGGATGGATGGATAGATGGATGGATGGATGAATAGATGGATAAATAAAAAGAGAGAGTGAGAGAGATGACATCAATAGATAAATAGAAAGATAATTAATAATTGATTGAGGGTCTCCTGGCTTCCAGGCCCCAGGGCAAGGACAGACAAGAGTCCCACAGCTGCCCTGTACTTGGCACACAGAATGAGCAATGTACCTCCAATGCACAATGCTACTAACAGTAGCTGTAACTAACTTCCTGACACATTGACTATAACCGCTCAGAATAAAGATTCAAACTTACTGAAAACACACACACTGAGCCCTGGTTAGATTTTTGTAGGAGGGGCCATCTTTATTTCTGTTGCTTTCATTGGCTAAATAAAGACTCTGTCTGGCTTGTAAGATAGGCAGCCCTTAGGTGGGCGGAGTAGACAGAACGGAAGTTCTGGGAAGAAAGGAAGTAGGAGAGCCGCCATGATCCTGCGCCCAAGATGGACGTACCTTAGAACAGTCCGGGTAGTCACCAGCTCGTGGTAACGTACAGACTTTTATAATGGGTTAGTTTATGATGTGAGGGCTAGCCAAGAAGAGGCTGGTGATGATGAGCCAAGCAGAGTTTAAATGAATATAATTGTCATGTGGTTATTTTGGGCATAAGCAAGCAACCAGCAGCTGAGCGGGCCAGCGGCTGGGGGCTAGGAGCTGGGTGCTGGGAACAAACAACCTGCACCTCTCCCCATTTACAACAGATTTTGTCTTCAACAGTCTAGCAGGTGATTTAGCCACCAAAACCACATCAGGGTACTGGGGAATGAGAGCCACAGTTCTTACCACTAGAAAAGTGAGTCTTAAAACGGAAAGGAGATGCGGTGGGAACTCTGAGCACAAAGTAGATCGGGGAGAACAAGTGAGAGAAGTCATGTGCCGAGCTATATGTTTTTATGTGTATACAGTAGGGAGTGTACATGTGTGTATGCATAAGGCCTTTCCTCACTTCAGTTCTCTGAGAGGCCTTAGATGCAAACATCAGACTCATTCAGTATTTATCACGCCAAGCATTGGGGTTTAAGTTCTACATACCATTCCCTGAATAAGAAGATAACAGGGCTCCGTGGAGAAATGGTGGATTGATAGGCAGAGGGAAGCAGAGAGCAGAAGCCTAAAATATCTCATGCAGTCAGGAGGTAACTAAGTTCTCAAACAACAGAAATGTCAAAAAGGACACAGGAGACGGTGTGAAGGGTTGTCTGTTGCCAGCCAGGGACAATTTAACATCCCAGTAAACAATCATAGCGGCCAATTATAATCTATGGAAGAAAATGAGTTTCTGAATCCACACCGCTATGATTAAGCAAACAGCGGAGAAGGAAGCTGGGTCCTTGGGGTGGCATTCCAAACCATAAATGCAAAGGAATCATGAAATTAGAACCCCACCACCTGGCAGCCACCATTGATGCCTTAATTGTCTTGGGTAAGAATCATTAATGGATTCCACGGCTGACTGGAAGTCTAAGGAACTGGCTGTTTGCAAAGTGTCGGCATCTTGGGGCAGGAGAAGTAACGATTTCCAAATGCAGCAACTGCGGCTCATCCTGATGATCAAAGATGCCGCCACTCGTGAAGGAATAGCCCGGATCTTGAAAAGGACACTTTGGAAGTATAGACTGAACTCAGAACAAGGACGTGAAATCAACCCAGAGAGTGGGGACTGTATAAGCGTGTCACAGTCTGAACGACAAAGGGTGGGAAAGTGTTATGGATTAGGGACAGGACACATGCAGTGCCCTGGACTAGGACCTCAGACTGGAAAAAATAATTTGGCTGCAATGGACACAAACAGACAAATAGTAAAATGTGGGGAAAGCTTGGGAATGAGATAAACGTGCGTAGAAATGTCTCTGTGTACTCAAGAGCTCCAGGGAAACCCTGTGGATGAGTTGTTAGGATAAAATACCTGGCAGAAAGCAACCTGGGGGAAAGGGGTTTGTTTTGGCTCACCATCCTAGAAGGGAGGGCACGGTGCTGGGCAAGTTAAGCGGGCCTGGCAGTCAGGAAGCAGAGGGAAAGAAGGAAGTGGGGCCAGTTTGAAAACCCTTAATGTGCACCTAGTAATTTACTTCCTCCAGCAAGGCTCCACCTCCCAAAGGTTCCATAACCTCACCAAACAGCGCCATCTACTGGGGACCATGGTTCAGACATTAGAGCCTGTGGAGGACAATTCTCATTCAAACCACCACAACCTCTTTAAAGGGCCATTGTGTATGTAACTCACTCCCAAGCAGCTCAAAATAAAGTGTTTAATTGGGTGGGATGGTGCAGGCCTTTAATCCCAGCACCCAGGAGACAAAAGCAGGCATGTCTCTGTGAGTTCAAGACCAGCCTGGTCTATATATATGCTCCAGGCAAGCCACTGCCACAAAGTGAGACCCTGTCAATAATAATTAATAATAATAATAATGCCATGGGTTTGTGTTGAGAAAGAACACTAACCCTTGTGGGAACTCTAGAGGAGGAATTTGAGAAAGGAATTTCTTCAGCGTCATGGATCCAATCAGAAGACCAATAAAGCACAGTAAAGAGAAATAAAGGAATAAATGCACAGATTGAGGATTCAAGTGCCTTATGAATATAACCAAACACAGTTAATGCTTTTTTTAAACATTAGATAAGAACCAGGCTCTGTGACAAGTGATATCTGACATTTATAGAAATCATTTTCTATTGATAATACTCATTGATTTTATTAACATGTTTTTAATCCTTGGATAGCCCCATTGGAGTAACTCTCTGTGTCCCCATTGCATAAATGATGGAATGAAAGCTCAGAAAAGTTCAGTAATTTGGCCAGAATTGTGATGTTGCTAAGCAACAGGGCTAGGATGGGGACAGAAGCTCTTGGATACCACAGCTTCCATCCCGGGTGCCTAGCTGGTCTTCTCAGCTCACATGCACAATGGACCCTCAGTCCCATTCCATCTCCTAGCTCCAAATGAAGCTTTAAGGATAAAGATAGATTTGTAGAGACATTGATTTCAAAACCCCTCACAAATAAGTTCTATAAGGGTGATGGAGATGGTTCAGTGATCAAACTTGATTGGCACACAAACATAAGGACTGGAGTGCAGATCCTCAGAAATCCACACAAATGTTAGGGAGGAATTCTAGCCTCAAAAGGCAGAAACGGGTCTCCAGAACAAGCTGGCTAGCCAGACTACTCATACTGGTGAGCTCTTATTTGATTGATAGACCTCTGCCTCAATGAGTAAGGTGGGAAAGCAATGGAGGAGGACTCTCAACATCAACCTCCAGCCTCCATATGCATGTCCTTGCATGCACACATGCTCTCATACATGCAAAGACATGCATACACATGTTTGCTTATGCCACCTCTACATGACAAATGGAAAAAATTTAATGTTATATAAATAATTCATCCATGATTTTTATAAAAAACAGTCGAGTAGTCTCAGAGCTGCAGATAATTACCATGCTTCTGGAATGCTCTATTCTAGCTTCTACCCCAGCCCATGAGGCTCTGGATCACCATTTCTGAGGCCTGGCCTCCTCTGGATTCTGGTCCCTGGATTCTAAGTAGGAATCTAATTCCCAGACGCCATGATTTCTCATTTTTAAAACCACAGGGCAGTTGTAAACTTCACTCAGAAACCAGCAAGGACACAGGCTCTAATTTAGTTAACAATCAACCCAGTTCTGTGTATCATATAACTCCGAAATCGGCCCAGCTCCCTCACTCTCGGCGGCTATTTTTAGAGTGTAGCGATTTATTATCCACAAGGCAATGAGAGATGTCAGAAGTCAGTTCTTTGTGAGTTCTTGAGCAGCACAGACAGCATTGTTTCAAACAGGACAAGCTTCAGAGAGTCGAGGTGGCCTCCAGTGAAGGGCTGGACTGCAATCTCCAGAGTGCATTCCCAGGAAAGTGGGGAAGACTGTTTAGAGTAGCGGCCACTGAGTGCAGTAGTGTGATCTTGACTGATGGATGAAGTTAAAGGTTACCATAGGGAAGCTGGAGGTCTACCACAGCAAGATACGAAGGGGGGTGCAGCCAGCCCCCTACACACACAGGCATTCCACGGGGAGTAGGAGCTGAACCTATGTAAAGCCACAGGAGCAGGATCCATGGTCCCGTCTTTGCCATGGCTTCCCTTGCTATCTGGAATATATTGAGATCTCAAAGACTGTGGAATGATGGTAAAGCCATCCAATATGATGTAAGGGCCATTTGTGGAAACCTTCCTCCTCTGCTCCCTATCACCATAGCAACAGTGACCAGGCACCAAGTCAGCATTTTATAGTCACTGTTGACTGGTCTAGATGTGAGCAATGGTCCATGCTGAGCCAACAAGCTGTCTCTGAAAATCAATTTAGAACCAGGGCTAAGAGACTCCGGCCTCTGCACAGCTTGTTTCCAGAAAAGAAAATCAGAACTGAGAGGCAGTGATGGAGCATTTATGCCAGCAGAGTGGCAGTAAAAAAGGAAGGGGCAGAGATGAGAAGTGGGGGCTTCTGAGTCCTTACTTGCATACCACGCCTTCCCCCTCCTCATATGCCAGGATGCACCACGCCCTTGCAAAGAATTCTCACATTTGGGTTCCCACTGTTGCTGGTGGGTTTCTGTCACTTACTTCAAGTTTAGATTTGGCTGTCAACTAGCCATAAACCTTGAGTCATCTGGAAAGAAAGAACCTTGACTGAGAAATGTCTTCTATCTGAATGGAATGAATGAATGTCTGTGGGGCTATTACTGCTGATTGATATAGGACAGTCAGACCACTGTGGGTGGTACCATGGTACCATTCCTAGGCAGACGGGCCTGGGCTGTATAAGAAAGGTAGCTAAACAGGAGGCTGGAGGCAAGCCATAAAGCAGTGTTTCTCCCTGGCCATACTTCAGTTCTTACCTCCAGCTTCCTGCCTTAAGCTCCTCCCCTGACTTTCCTTTCCGATGGACTGGAAGCTGCAAAGCAAATAAACCCTTTCCTCCCTGGAATTTTACATCCAAACTAACCAGGACACTGCTCTAGGAGTTGTAACCAAAGACGTCGGTGTCCTTTGTATCTTGGGTTCTACAGGGAAGACAGATGAGCGGCCAGAGCAAAAGGCCTTCGCTTTTCTATTGTGTGTGTGCTTGCATGCACATGTGTGCACATGAATGTGGAAGCCATGGAGCAAACATTGTGCATCATTCCACCTTGTTTGTTCAGAATCCTTCACAGACTTGAAGATCACTGAATAGGCTAGGCCGGCTAGCCAGTAAGCCCCAGGATCCCCGTCTCCATCTCCGCAGTACTGGGACAAGCCCATACTATTATGATTGGCTTTCTTACGTCTGTTCCAGAGACCAAGCTCAGGTCCTCAGGTCCACTCAGCCAAACTGAGCCACCTCTTCAGCCTTTGCTCTTCAAAGTCACACCAAAGCAATGGACATGCTCAGTCCCACAGGGTTTCACTTTATTAACTGGAGCTGAACACGGAAGCCTGCATCCTTCCATGCAGGGTCCTATACTGGAGTGGTACGTGGGTGAAACAGGCCAACATGAAAGCCCCTTAACTGAGAGTCAAGAGACCTGGCCGCTGCAGCCAGCTCCTTTAATGACCATGAGTCAACAATAATCTCTTCTGTTGAGTTGAGCAATACGATCCAACCTTTCAGCTTCCCAGAGGTCAAGAGATGTTGGTGTAAAGACACACACGCTAAAGGAAAGGATTGTGACAATACTGAGTAGATAAGGTTGGTGGAACCTCAGGAGAAGAAAAATAAATGGTCAGGTAAGGTGGTATGTGCCATTTATCCTGGCAGTTGAGAGACAAAGGCAGGCAAATCTCTGTGAAGTTGAGGCCAACTTGGTCTACATAGTGAGTTCTAGGCCAACCATGACTATACATAAAAACTCTAATCTCAAGAGGAAGGAAGGGAGGAAGGGAGGGGGAGAAGGAGGGAAGAAAGGGTGGAAAGATGGACAGATATGGAGGGATAGAAGGAGTTAGGCAGGCAGGCCCATAGAGTGCTGAAGATGATTAGAAATAGAGCATCCCACATAGACAGCAAAACAAGAATAGCGCCAAGTGGAGGGCGCCAGTAGGACATCTACTCCAAAGGCGGGTAATGGGTTACCCAAAGTCAACAGCAAGCTGATCACTGAGATGGGACCTGACTAACTCCAAAGCACGGGCTCTTACCCATGCTGCAGAGCATGTGGTAGGAACCCGACATCAGAGCGGGTGAAGCTGGAGGCAGTGTGAAATCTTTATCCTGTCAGTGCCTGGGTAGAACTGGGCCACAACACAAGAATACAGGACACTTGAATCAGTGCTACCCATGGCTCTGGCTCCATATTTGGTAGATATGAAGTGATACTGTGATGTTCTGTTGGCACTTTGAGCCCTTCACTATCTCCTCAAGACCAGGAACCTATAAAGCACCCCTTGGAATTCTAAGTCTGGGGTGTGGATCTGAGGAACCCAGAGACATGGTCCTTTGCATGACAGTGTGTCACCCAGCTTGGCAGTATTCACAGAACACAGAAGAATATGCCTGAGGTCAGGGAAACATAGGTCTAAAGAAAGCCACGTGGGCTAGATGCGCAGAGAACTCTAAACTTTAGACAGTCGTGGAGGCACACGGATGTCAGAAGAGAGAAGTTTGAGCCAGCCTGGTCTCCGGGGGAGCCTCTTTCCTGTGCTCCTCATTCAGGGGTGCCCTGTTTATCCACACAGCAGGCTCCTACACTGTGTAATAATTACATGCATTTTTCTCTAATCCCTTTCTACCCGTTAACACTCCCTTAATTACAACTTTAACCACTTAAGAGTGTGCTTCCTCATTGTCTTGGGTGGAAGGGGATCTCAGCCTGTTTGAGCTAAATTAAAATCTAACACAACTTCCAGTTGCAGCAGGACTAGCAAGCAAAGGCATCTGTCTAATTAAAATCTAAAACAGGCTGATATCAGTACCGAGAACAGCACTACTGAACCTTGCGCCCACAATGACAAATACAGCTTCTGGGATAGTTACTGTGAACTGCCTGATGCTCTGTGATCACAGTGAGCATGGGAGGAGGCACCTGCTGGCCAGCTCTGCAGTCAGACCAATGGATGATGGAGGGACAGACCATGTATGGACAGAGAAATAGATGGATAGGTGGATATATGACAGACAGATAAACAGATAGGTGGGCAAATGGATGGACAATAGATAGATGAGTGGAAGGGTTAGTGGATGTACAAAGAATAAATAAATGGAAAATTGTGTCAGTGGGTGGATGGATGGACAGAGAAATGGATGGATGGGTGAAGAGATGATAGACAGATAATGAACAGATGGATGAATGGATGATAAGTAGATAGATATATGGACAAACATGGTTAGATGGGTAGATGTATGGATGAATAGTTAGATGGGCAGGTGGATAGACAATAGATGGATGGAAAATTAGATGAAAGAATTAATGGATCAATGGACAAATGGATAGAGGGTGAATGTATAGAAAGAGAAAATGATTGATAGGTGGATAGATGACAAATTGTTGAACAGATGGATGGACGGATGGGTGGACAGATGGGTGGGTGGATGGACAGATGGATGGATGGATGGATGAAAAGAGATAATTGAATGGGTCAATAGATAGATGATGGGCAGACAAATGGATGGATGGATGGATGGATGGATGGATGGATGGATGGATGGACAGAGATGGTTGGATGAATTGATAAATGGATGATGGGCAGATAGGTGGATGGATGGATAAATGGATGGATGGATGGATGAAAAGACAGTTGAGTGGATAGATTGATAATTAGACAAAAGCATGCACTGCCTCACACACATGTACACATACCCCTCATACATATGCACACATAAACCCTCACATATATGTGCACACATCACACACAAAACTACATCACCTCAGGAGGATTCTCTATTATAATCAAAAACTTTCATTTAAAAAAAAATCTGTGAAGAAGAGGAAATTGAACCTTTCTGGGCAGACCTGAGAGAAAGCATTTGAGAATTTACATCCTGCGATGCTAAAAGAAGGTGGCAGGAAGCAGGATTCCGAAAATTACTTCCGAGTCTGTTGTTTCATGGGATTTCTTTTTCTTTCCCATAGTGAACCTGCCAAGACCGAATGTGTGGTGTTGGAACTGAAGCCCTCCTCCTGGTCTGCTTGATGCCGCCATCCAGCCCTACAAGACATAAGTTCTGGGACTAATAAATACAATAAGCAGTTTGCTCCATGACTGTAACTCAGAATAACGGCTGTGCTGCTTGTGAAATGTGTTTCAATGTTCATGTTGAGGAAAGCTCTGACTGCAAACCCGCCCTTGTCTTCTAGGTCTCCTTCAAAGTCCAGCATAGCCTTTCCCTGCCTGGATGGTGGAAGTGCATGAGTGAGTTCAGACGAGCTTTCCAGGACTGCTACAACAAACTACCACAAAGCTCAAAATAACATAGACTTATTCTTTCAGGGTTCTAGAGGCCAGAAGTCGGAGATCTGTCTGAGCCACACTGCCCCACTAGGATGTACAGGAGAAAGGCTTGCTTCTCACAGCGCCTGCTGTCTCCGGATGTCACTTGGCACATGGGAGCATCTGCCTCATCTCTACCCTTCTTTACATGGCTCCCTTGCTCTCTTTGTCTTCTGTGTGTCTTGAAGCTCCTGCTTTCCTAAGAACAGTGGTTAGTGGATGTAGGCACTACCATAGGTCCCAGATGGACTCTCCCAAAGTATTTGATTACTACATAGAGGCTCCACTTCCAAGTAAAAGCTCCATGCCCACAGGGACTAGCAGTTTAGAAACTGAATAAATCTTTTTAAAAATCAGGTCTTAATTCTATATTTTTAGATTTGCCTTTAAAAATGATCTGTATGTAGGCATGTGCACATGAGTGCAAGAGCTCACAGAGCCCTGACACATCAGCTCCCTCTAGTGGCTGGAGTTACAGGCAGTCACTAGCTGCCCAGCATAGGTGCTGGGCATCAAACTCAGGTCCTCTGCAAGAAGAGTAACTGCTTTTAATAGAGAATATAAAATAAGGCACAAAATTGATGTCGGATGCCCTTCTGTATGCTGTATGTTTTATTACCATACTTAATAAATAATAACAATTAATAACTAATCTGATTTGACCAATAGCCAGGCAGAATAGAGCCAGGCAGGAAATCCAAGCAAAGATAATGGGGAAAAGAAGGCAGAGTCTGGGAGACACCAGCAGCCATCGAGAAGCAAGATGTGAGGTAACAAGCCACGAGCCTCATGGTAAAGTATAGAATAATAAAAACGGGTTAATTTAAGTTGTAAGAGCTAGTTAATAATAAGCCTGAGCTAATAAGCCAAACGGTTTGTAATTAATAGTAAGCCTCAGAGTGGTTATTCGGGAACTGGTGAGTAGGAGAGAAACTTCCTATTACAAATAAAGTACAATTGTGAGGCTCTCAAATTTCCAAAGGGCCTGGGAAAGCTTTTAAAAAAAACATTCTAAACACACAGAAATGGAGCCACACCAGGCTTACCAGTCTCATAATCTCATAGTCTCATGTCAGCAGCAGCACAGAGATACATCTCCCAACTGCAAGATGAAGCTGGCCACCAATCACCTTGAGCTAAGTGGCATGGTGGGTTTCCACAGTCTCACAGAGGCCTAGGTCCAGAAAAGCTAATTAGTCCATGCGATGTGGTGGGTTTAGCTTTTGCTCATACAAACAAAAAAAGTTTGTGGACCTTCTGCACACTACCTGATGGCAGCATTGCGAGGGGAGGGTAAGTGTGACATTCATTGCTACCTCCTTCATGTTGAAAAGCTGAGCAGGACAAAACCAACAGCCAAAACGGCCACTTTGGTCCTAGCCAAATAAAACAATGATAAAAAAAACTGAGCACAGATATACAATAAAGACAGATTCAGATAAAAAAAAAGACCTCTAAACAGGTCATAATGTGTTTGATAAATATGCATAAGCTGGGGGGAGAGAAGATAAAGGACAGAGTCATAGATTAATAGAATAATTTAAAAATAATAAACTGAGATTCTTCAAAAGAAAACAGAATAATAAAAAATGATAAGCCATGTAAAGATGGAAAATATACAGAGAGTATGGATTATGTATATTATTGTGTTTTCTTTGAATTTTTTTAGTGAGTTAACTACAGAGAGACACTTGATTGTGGGGGCTGCTGAGCTAAACCAACATGAAGATATTATGACTTCAAGATTTGGGTCTAAGGATATGCTGCTTTAGCAAACAAGTTCTGCTTTTCTTTCCACAGAAGATGAAAAGCTACAGATTCCTTCCAGGATAATATCGTTTGATCAAAGTAAGACTTCCTGGGAGATCTCCAGTGGGATTTATGGCCCAAGTGATCCAACATCCAAAACAGCTTCAGGCAACTGGCTGAGACAATGTAGCCTCACAGAC